>JAJQOW010002602.1:0-15198 GCA_037975125.1 Latrodectus hesperus
TGTTTAGGAGCTAAAAGTGCGCTTAATGTCATTTGACAATTGCTTGGAGCGAACCTTATGTTTTCTTAAATTAATCAAAGCAGATTCAGTATTAATGTAATAGATTTTCATTAGTTCTATATTAACTTCACAATATATAAATTATTAGCAGATAAAAAATTTTTAAAATGTTCCATTTTTATCTACAGTACTGGCCATTAAAATTGCTACACCAAGAAGGAATGAAAATAACAGAACGATATTTATTGGACACATACATTATAGTGGAAAGAACAAGTGATTAGATTTACAGGAAATTAGGATGTATAGATCTTGAGAAATCAGTACCCAGAGAAGCCATCTCTGGCTGGAATGGCATTTATCCGCCTAGGCATGGAGTCAAACAGAGATTGTATGGCATGTACGGGGATCTCAGTCTATGCAGCTTCAACACTATGCCACAGTTCATCGACAGTAGTGGATGGTGAGAGATGGCGTGCCAATCCCTCGGCAACCATTGACCACACGTTCTCAATTGGTGACAGATCAGGAGAACGTGCTGGCCAGGGTAACAGTCGAACCTGTTCTGCATCAAGGAAGTTCAGAACAGTACGGGCAACATGTGCTCGTGTATTATTCTGTTGAAACGAAGCATTAAGGAGGCCTCGAAGATAGGGCAGAGCCACAGGCCTTAACTCATCGAAAATGTAACGGTTGCTGTTCAAAGTGCCGGTAATGCGAACAAGAGGTGATCGAGACGTGTATCCAATGGCACCCCATACCATCACTCCAGCAGATGGGCCAGTATGGCGATGTCCAATGCAAGCTGGCAATGCGCGTTCTCCACGATGCCTCCAAACACGGATGCGGCCATCATGGTCCTGTATACAGAACCGAGATTCATCTGTAAAGATGACGTGATGCCATTCCCGCGTCCAGGTTCGTCGCTGAACACACCATTGAAGGCGCTCCTGTCTGTGACGCAGCGTCAATGGTAGCAGAAGCCATGGTCGCCGTGCAAACAATCCATGATGCTGCAAACGTCGTCGAACTGTTCGAGCAGAAACTTGTTGCCTTGCAATGACTCCATTTCTCGACTCAGGGTTCATGACGTGGCTGTACGATCCCTTGTGACCATGCGGATAAGATGTCTGTCTTCTCTGCTGTTAATGAAGGGGGATCGCTGAGATCCTGCATGACGTTCCGTATGATTGTCCGGAACCCATCGATTCCATATTCTGCTAACAGTCATGGGGTCTCGAACGACGCGAGCAGCAATATTGTGGTACGATAAACCGCAATCCCGTTAGGCTATAATCCTTCCTCGATCAAAGTCAGAAACGTGCTGATAGGCATTTCTTCTTCTTACACGAGGCATTACAGCAACTTTCTTTGCCGAAAACAACGTTGAAACGGAAATTTCGTATGAGAAAACTGCTGTCAAATCTCTGGTTTTATACACATTGTAGATGTCGCTACTGTCGCCTGCTTTGTATGAATGCGCTGAAAATTTAATCATTTGCATATCACAGCAAGTTCTACCTGTCATGCAAATTTCGCGTGTGTGGTGTGCCGCTTTCCTGGTGTAGCAATTTTAATGGCCAGTAGTGTATAAAAATATAACTGTCCCTATGTCGGTAAAAGAGACTACAGCCGGCCAAACAGCAAAGAGCCGATAGATATCGGCAAATACATGAGCCACCCTGCGTCGGCCCAGCATCAATGACCACTTTATTAATCGAGGCAAATATAGGCTGCTTTCTTTAGACGGCTGTCAGCAGCGGTCCGATGTATGCCCAGCATCTTTGTGCTTGCTGGGAAAATATTTCAGAAATTTTATCGGAGAAAAATTTAAGATATTTCCGTTTTTTACACAGATTTGTAGTGTAAAATGATAATATAGTACTACAAATCTCTCTCTCTCTCTTTTATGTTAAATATAAAACTAAATAAATGATGATAAAAATATGATTAAACGAATACAATTTTTAATAGGAATTAAACTATGTAAACTTATTATTAATACGGAAACATATAAAAGTAGGAAAAATTTCTCGCTTATGGCAAACTGATCTACAGATCCCTACTGTGGTAAAATTTTACCGTACGGTCTCCCCTGGCGATATTTTTAAAATGTCGCCAAGGGTGACGGTATGATGAATTTCCGATCGAAAAAAAACGGCGGGAGGAAAAATGGCTGAAATAGTGACAAATATTTCATACATTGTTGGTATCTATCAATATGCTCAACTAATTTTACAAAATTAACAAAAAACTCTAATTTATAGATCAATGGTAAAATAATAAAGTTGATATGTTAAATTATCCCTAAAATGTTTTGATTAAATTTTATATTAATGAATTTAAATCGGTAAATATTCATAATTTCATTTCATGATGACCCTTTAATTTATTATTAATTATGTAAATAATGAACAATAAACATATCTCTCTCCAGCTCCTATTTTGCCATCTAAGCCGCTACTGCCTGCTCCGGGTCAGATTTTTTTGGTGGGTAGACCCGTATAATGAAATCGTCAACCTACTCTCAATTCAAAAAACGAACCCTTTCTGACACTTCTTTTAACATCATGTTCTTCTCCTTTTATTTTAGACTTACACCTCCATTCATATCCATTACTTATATCCTTCCTTTTAACCAGTTTCATATCTTTACCACAATTACAGCACTCATATTTATCCGCAATCGAACCAGCTTTTATGCAAAATTCTCATTCCTTTGTCTCATTCTCATTCCTCCCTCATCAAAATGTCTCATTCCTTTCGTCCAGTCCATACAAATACCTTAAATTCACATTCTCATCATACCACATAACATCATTATTTGTAAACATTCTCGCACTTATATCAGACATACTCCATGCGCCAGCTATCACAAAAATATTTCCAAAAGAACGATGTGGCTGAAAAAAAGCAAAGCACAGAAGACAACGTTTTTGAAATAAAATCTCGGCGACAATATTTTGTTTACCGCAAATTTTGTTTATTTTACTCTACTTAGCAGAATTTTATTTGCGAAGAAAGGTTAGAAACTGTTGCGAATGGCAGCACCTCACTCACCAATCATGTTCCGTGCGCATCCCGCACAAGCTGACGTTATATGTTGATATTTTTTCTCTCTTGAGTAGACCTTGTTAACTTTATCCTTGTAGTTTGTAATGTTTCTGTGTGCTTTATTAAATGTTAGTTTCGTTTCACATTCTGAGTTTTATTCAGTAAAATTAATTAATCTGTCGAAATACGATATCGGGTAGATGTCAGCCCTTCTTAAACTTTTTTGAGTTATTTCGTTATAGAGCGTAACGTTACAGAAACGATATCTGAAAATTCGTAGATGATAGCATGAGACTTGTCTCGCGAGGCAAGCTGAGCATCTCGCGAGAATCGCATCAGACAAAAATAAAGCAGTCTCAATTTTCGCCAAATTTGGCTTCAAAAAAAAAAAAAAAAAAAAAAAAAAACACGCCAAGGGTGACCGTACGGTAAAACTAATCGTAAGCTAACTTTAAAGTGGGTGTTTTGTCTTGTCTTTTTCATTTTGCTTTTTCTGCTGTTCTATTGCCATCATGTTAATGGCTTGAATCCATGGAAAATGGCTTCTCAAACAGATGCTTTGGTCCTTATTTAAGAAATCGTTTAATTAACTATGTGAATTTCGACACGTTGGATTTAAGACGCCGTTTCAAAACGATGCGATGTAGATTCTCACGTCATCTGGCCTCATGGATATTTTAATCCAATGGGAATCGTAATAAAGTTATATAGTCATGATATCAACTGGAAGGAAAGAAAAACACCGCTTTATGGTTAATAAATTGAATCAAAATAAAATCGAAGTTTTTGAAAACTTTTCTCTGTTTTAGGATTATCTATTTTGTGTTTACCTATTTTATTACTCTTCTCTGAAGGACCTCCGAAGCATGATAGACATGTAGCCTCCCTATCACCGGGAACATGGAGAGTTTTTCTACCTGCTCACAGACTGACAAACCTCTCAGGTTGATTTCTCGGACATTTGAGGACCAGCAGCTGATGTTAGTTTTTTCCAAACGAAAGAACACTGAAAAATTAGCGGTTATCATGAATAGGAATAGATCAGTGAAAAGAGCAGCCACCTAATAATCCGATTCCTGGAATATCTCCACGATCTAAATAAGTTCTTCCACTCCTAGAAAGGAACAGGACCCAAATCATCTCCCTGGAGACATTCTGGAAATAGTATTCTTAAAATTTGGCTTTCTGTAAAACTGAATAAAAATCTCCCAAGGAATTGAATAGCTGTAGTAGCATGCCTATTGCTCCAAGTATCTTTTCTATCAATCATAGTTCTTGGATAAACGCAATACAATGGGTGAGATCGGTTAACAAACATAATTACAAGACTCTGTTCGCTATACGAATTGTTCGTTAACCGATCATCGATAGCTTAATTCATTCTAGAGACTCTAAAAATGAAATTATAAAAAGGATGTATAATTTCTGACGTATGGAATTCGTCATTCAAGACTACATATGGAACAATAAATGAATAGAAGGGAGGAAGCGCTCCCAAAATGAAACCAGTTTCGATTGTGAATGAAATCAAAACAGACATTGATGGTCTACTTTGGTTATAAATATTCAGTTGGAAAAAAAATTCATAGAATTTTTAAGATTAATAGGCAAACAACATATTTTAAGAGAGATGAAAATGATTTTTTTTTCCGTTGTGAGTTTGGCAACCTGCATATTATGCTCCGATAGGCGAGAAATGTTTTAGAATTCGATTTTATTCGTTTCGTTTTCCGAACACAAAAGTCTTCTGTAAAAGTATTCGTTGTCCAATTTGTTAGAAATCCGATCTGTTCGTTACCTGATCATTCACTGTATCCGATAATATCCCAACTATTCGTTTATCTAAGCAGTTTTGTTCACTCATTTTACCTGTTTTAAGTTAATCTAGTACTATAGAAAGGCAACAAGAAGTTTGACGAAAAAGGAGGGGGTGGTGGATGAAATGGCTATATTTGCATGTGCTGTTATAATTTTTTTGTGACTCTACTGCAACAGATATAAATACATGCATATTCAACATAAAAGATTTGCATCTTTATTTCATAACAGTATTTTATATTTCGATAATTATCTTCATGAAATTGAACAAAATTCGACTCTTAGAATTCGTTACATCAGTGCAAAAAAAAGAAACTTGCTGACTGAGTCTGGTTGGTTTCTTCTATATTTTATTCGAAATAAGTATCAAACTAGGACAGCAACGAGAACATCATCAAGAACTCATTGGTATATCGATCAAGCCAGAACGTTTCAATTGAATCTGGCATTACATAATTGTAACTAAATATTTAATTGATAAAAGAAAATATTGTCCTAAACGAGTCTAACATGTAATGATGATGAAACAGCCATAAAATCTCATGATATGTTTAGCAACTACCATCTCTTTCAACAACATTTATCTCAGAAGCAATCATGAAAATATTTTCAAATACATATTTCACAATAGGCTTGTTTCTAGTCCAAAATACGCGAATAAAGAAGACAGTTCTTTAGAAAGACGATACACTTCCCTGATTGTAATTGTCGACGTGATATAATAATTTTGATTTAATCACGGTTCTCACACAATATTCTCTGTAGGTTCACCGGGGCCTGATTGGTTAGGGCATCGTTCTCTTCATCGGATGGTAGTGAGTTCGAACCCCAGCTTAACCAAAGATCCGTCATGTTCTCTGACGGTGACTGGGTTACGTTAAAGCTGGGCGTGGTCGCAATGTCCTCCTAGTAAAATAATACCTCTGGAGATGGCAGACCAAGTATTGGGGACTTTTACTTCAAAATGACAAAGACTCCACCCTGCTGCTTCTATGTAACTGGTAGATCCTTATTCTGAGAAAGGACAGAGAAGCATGCTGGCGCAACAACAATATTCTTTGTTCCGTTATAATCGTTAGTGATACAATATAAAAAAAAGACATCAATATAGGAGGCAATTAGCGTCTCAGCAACATCCTTCCCCTCAGCGTCGGGGGTATTAAGTATTTTTTTTGAATCCAACATTCAATAAAATCGGATTAACGGTGTGTTTGGACAAAGAATAGGGGAGCCTAGAGTTGTAATCACTACTAGATAAATTGAGATCCAGTAATATTGTTCGTAGATGGTCAGGCGGTATCGCGCATGAAAGAGAAAACCCGCAAAATTACCAAGCTCCCAGCAGAATTCATATATATATCCTCCTCCACACAAGAACTCTCTGTCTAGACTATTTCCTTTCCTTCAATATTAGATTGCTCAATTGATGAAGATGAATAATCATAAGAACATTAAAAAGGATAAACAACAAGTAAAACAATAATGTATTATAAATATTTTCTTTACTATTTTATAAATTTCTACCTTACGTATTATTATTTTGTTTAAATGCTAGATACTCTCTTACTATGAATGCTTCTGTTTCCAAATCCTGAATATACAAGGAGATTTTAGTGGCTGTATCCCTGAATTGCAGGGATGAAACCAGGAAAATTCCTAATAATCCACCCTGACAGACATGCAACATTCATCTCTCATTGTTCACGTGATCGAATCCTACATGGCAGGCAGATTTCTGAAATGTTCAACCGGGACACAAACCCTTGGTTGTTTTTGCTTTTGGACAAGCCAGGGTCGCTAGCCGACGGCTATACGTAATTAAATCAGATGGGTGCGTCTTCCGCTTAACCAGAGCACCACGAAGGTGAAAGTACGTCTTTGCCTTAAGACTCCTCCGGTAGATGGCACCACCAGAAGATCCACTCCCTCAATTTTGGCTTTCATCAGGAAGGGAAGGAAATTTTCTCCAGATCATTGCACCCATGATAATTGCTCAACGATCGAACGCAGAGCTTTCGATTACACAGATTTAATGAGCACGTATATCGCATGTACTCGGTGGGTCTTTGGCGGCATTGGGAATCGAACCCAGCTCTTCCGGAAGGTTATGCCCTAACCACTAGGTACCGTGCTACACTAGCTAACCAGGTGACCGCGGCCTCCAAAAGACCACGGTGGCCTGGTTAGTTAAGGCGCAGCTCTCATTATCAGAAGGTAGTGAGTTCGAGTCCCGGGTTAAACGAAGGTCTTCCATGCTTGCTAAAGGTGGCTGGGGCATGTTAAAACTGGCTATGGTTGCAATGTACTCCAAGTGAAATGATACCTCTGGCGGTCGCGGGCCGAATATGGGGGTTTTCTGCTTGGTCCCTGCTTCATAATCGCGAGGACTCCACTAGGCTGATTCTATCTAACTGGTAGAGTCCAACTCAGGCTAGGTACAGAGAAAAATGCTGGTGCAACAACATCTGCCCTGCACCCTTGGTGTGTTTTTAAAGTGCTTCAGAGGGCTGTTTATTCGCAATGCTATGAATAAATGATAATTGATTAGGAGCCTAAACCAGGAGTAATAATAAATGACATAAGCATATAAATTTAAATATTTTACTTCCTTCATGTTAATATTTATGAATTACTTAAGTAAGAAGAAACACTTTGAATGGGGAATAAAAATTTGAGCAATATTACATGTACCTATAATTTGCCAGGACTTTCTTAGAAAGTCAATTGCTCTTTTAATCTTGTAAAAATCTTCATAAGCTAATCCAATAATAATTTTATGTTATCAAGCCTTTAATTGTAGATTCCTTCATCAAATCCAAAAGCGTTGTTCATCGTAAAGGAATACTGTGTGCTAGTATTGATGTCCAAGGTAAGCAGAAGGCATATTTAACAATCTTGATTAAATTGGGGGGAGACTTCTATGTGACTATCCTTGAAACAACCAAACAGCCTGAGCCATTTTTCGTCACTTGAAATAATAAAATCTTTGGTAACCCAGTTTGGCTGCCAATGCTTCTCATCAAGCACCACTTCGCATATGGTCACGATTGGCGAGACAAGAAGATACGATGGCAATATTACTTATGAGGGTCACTCTGAAATTTTTGAGATACAAGTAGGTTTTTTAAGTTATACTTACAAAACTTTAGGTGTGTTCAAAGTAGTCTCCTCCAGCATCAATGCACCTTTGTAGACGAATTTTCCACAGATTAAATGGCTCAAGCCATTCATTTTTCTTCGAATAGATGAAAAAAATGCATTTATAGCCACATCAATCTCTTCTTCTGAATGAAAACGACGTCCACGTAAGTTCTTTTTAGATTAAAGAATAACCAAAAGTCGCACATAGCTAGATTAGGTGAATACGGCGGTTCACTCTAAATGTTCGATCACTTTAATTTGCTTTTGTTTAAGAAGCTCAACTGTTAATCCGGCTGTATGTGAAGATGCATTGTCATGGTAAAGCATTAGTCCCCTAAAATTCAGTTCTGTAGAATTTCTGGAAGACATTTAGTGGTATACCAGTTTGCTGTTACTGTCTTCTGTCTTTCCAACTTGATGGCTTTCACCAATCCCGTACTTCTGAAGAAAACGGCATACATCACTTTTTTCAGTGCGCGTTGTTTTTCCACCATTGTCGGCGTGGGATCCTCTTCAAAGACCCATACTTTGCTTTCTTGACGTGTCGGAACGTCAAAAAATGGTATGTACGTTTCATCACCTGTTACAATTTTAGAAATGATGCGGTGGCCACCATCATTCAGCATATTAAGAGTTTCTTCACTGTTTCTGACACGCTCTTCTTTTTGATGCTCAGTTAGATTATGGGGAACCCAACGGCAAACTACTTTTTTCATATGTAATTCTTCATGGATGATTTTGTGTATGGCTGCGGATCCAATGTTAAGTTCCTTCTGTATCATTTGATAGGTACAGCGATTATCATTCATTAGCATTTTTCGTATGGCAGACACATTATCCGGGATGACTGCTGACGGCAGCCTTCCTGTGTGTTCTTCATCCTGAAGAAAATTGCAGCCTCTTCTAAATTCTCTAAACCATCTGAATACAGTAGCACGAGCTGGAGATTCATCACCAAATGCTAATTGCAACCGTTGAACGCATTCTTCTTGATTGAATCCTGCTTTTAAATCGTAGAAAATCATAGCGCGAAAATGTTCTCGCGTCAACTCCATTTTCTCTTCTGTTTAAAATTTATTCCACGCTAAACAAGCTGAAGTAAGTCAGTAAAAAATCGTCTTCTGTGTTAAAATACTTTGTACTTTAAAATTTAACCGTTATTTTTATTTTGTAAATTCTCGCCTGCGCATATCTCAAAAATTTCAGAGTAACCCTCGTATTAGCTTCTATAGTTTTTTTTATAGATTTCGTTTTTCATACAAAACACAAATAAATGACAAAGAAATTATTCTAAATGATCCTTCGTAGCTAACTATTCTTAGACTTTTTTAGGTCATCTATAAAATCAAATTTAATTTTTACCGCGATGTGTAACAAACATAATTATTTCCTCTGCATTGTATTCCGCAGTTACTTGACCCTATGACCGTCTTATTTTCTGACTTGGAGCAGTTGTCTGTCTATATCCTCACAATGCGGTATTTTTTTTCAATTTTATCTTTATTCTCATTTTAAATGTGCCGAAAATGTAGCGCTCTTCTAAGCAAAAAACAAAAAAAAAAGTGTTATTTCGTAGTTAATCTATAACACAGAGCCCTTTTGTACGATATAACGTAGGGTCTACCGGCCACATTGTAGATTATTAGTATTTATGTTGTTTCGATTTCTAATTTCGTTTATTTTTATTTTTTTTAACAATATTACTTTATAAAAAATTGTTGAATAAAAATTAAACTTTAATTCTCAAATTGAATTCCCAAAAATTTAACTAAAATTGACGAATGATGATAGTTCGAGAATTTACTTTAAAAACAAACTTTTTTGTATAATACAAAATGAAAAATCCAAAATTTTACTATAATTATCTATATTTTAATTAGAATTACCATTTAAAAACAATTTTAAGAACTTTAATAAAAATAAAAATTTTTTATCAATTTTCATTGCAGAAAAAGTGTTAATAATTCTCATACAATGCACTCAGCTTTCAGAAAGCTATAAATTGCTGATTAATTCAGAAACCGTTTGAAAATTTTAATTTTGATCAATTATATGTCTATGAAAATGATCTAGATTTATAAAATAAAAGTTCATTTGTGTGTGTTTGTGAAATCGAATAGACAACTTGGATAATATTATAAGAAAAAAACCAAAACGTTTGATATAATTCATTATTTTTATACAAAAATTTCCCTTTGTAACAGTTATAATTTATGAGTGACCCAAATTTCATTTATATTTTATATAGAAACTCATACTAAATATTACTAACTTTTTCGATGCTTACATTTTAATTTTTACAATTAATGTTCTGAAGATAAAATTTATGTGATAACTAATCTAAAGCATAAATGATAACGAAATTGACTGTAGAAAAGATGCAACTATAAATTAGAATTGGTCAAAAAATGAATTTTTTATAGAGATTAGTTCAGCCAGTGATAATTTATTAAAAATTAATAGGAAAACTATTCAATAGTTTTTGGATGTGTCTATAATAAGAAAACTTTCATAATTGGGCATTCATAATTAAATGTCTCTCCAGAAGTTACATGCAATTAATATAAAAAACAATCGAAAGCATTGAGAAGAAAGAAAGGAATAAAAAAAGTGGCGTCAACCACAACTTCATGCTTCTACAGTCATTTGCTTTTTAACCTGAAGTGCATTCCAAGCACCATGGTCCATATGATAATCTGGAAGATTGCTTTAGCTTTTTAAATATCTTTTCCCCATATTCATGTATCTTCTTATATAGTACGCTAATTATGTTTCTGTTAATTTAAAGCAAAATTCGCCTAAAATATATGTGCGTCAATTCTTGTCTTTTGCTTGCTTTTTTAGTTTTATAATTACATTTATTTTCAGAAAAAAATTACAAAACGTTTTCAACCTGTCGTAAGAAACTAACTTAAGATTTTTTAAAGGTTATTTGGAACACAACTGCCTCATCCAAAAATAAAAATGATACAGTAAATGCATGTGTCGGAAAACCTAAGAGGGAACATTTAATTCTGATTGTAACTGTAATCGAAATTAACAAACAACCAGAGAGATTTGTTTTTGTAACCTGTTAAATGAATGTAACGGAAAGAAGAAGTTGTCTGAACATTTGATTATGATTTTATATTTGCAATGTTTTTTAATACTTATTAAATCTTTTTATTAAAAGATGGAGTTTATTCTTTTAACGGCGAGCCTGGTTTATAATTTTAATCGCAATTTATTTAAAATAGAGTAGCAATCTTTTGCAGCAAAAACTGAAAATACACTAGGTAGGATTCACCACGGAAATCGAGAAAAAGTTGCAGTACAAAAAGAGAAACAGGTAAGGTGACTTTACCTTTAATTAAGATTACAATTTTTATTAAAAGAAGAAAAGTGCGTAGGAAAATTTTATAACTTTTTTATCAGCATATTTGTGCCTTGGTAGACAGAACAGAACAGAACAGACACAGAACTCCTTTTAATAAGAGTCCGGGAAACCCCTCAAATGTAGGGCACCTAGTACCTCAGTGGGTGTACCTGGGTGAATCGCGGTAAAATGGAAGAGCAATCTTCTGGAAGGGTTATAGAAGACATCCATGAAACACCGTTTCTTATGCTCAGCCAAGGCCCCCAAGGCAAAAGAGCAAAGACAGACTTCTATCCTTGGGTTTTGTCTAGAGCAGTGTTTCTCAACCACCGGTCCGCGAAATATCCAGCTATCTGTCCAAAATCTTAAGTGCCGACAACCGATATTAAACACCTTCATTACAATAACAATAGTTTACTAGTTTAGAAAAAAGCTGAAGATGTGGCCAGGGCAGTGCTCCATGCCTTTGGTCCCATATGACTTGTCTTTTTGTTACATTTTCTCTTTTTTTCTATTTGCACTTGTCACACGACAACAACACTAGTTTAGAAAATAATATGATCGATGATGAAAAATGTAACAAACTGGCGACTACGTACCTAATTGCCTTTCACAATTGCCGTGCCAGTTAGCTTGCCCCTGTCTACCTTGAGTATCGCCGATTACTTGAATGCTGAAAACCTGTTGTAATAATTTATAAATTTATTTCAATGCGCTAATTATTCCTTAAAAATTATTTTTGTCTTCATGATTTACTTATGTAGAAAAATTGTGCCCATGGGACGAACTATTAAACTTACCGATCCATGAGAACGTACCAAAATATTTTACCGGTTCTTGGAGTAAATCCAATTGAGAAACATTAATATAAAAGACTCTAGTTTTTTTTTATTGATCAACAGAAGTTGCTCACTTTCTCCCCCTTACTGTTTTGTTCACTGCTGAACATGATGCTGCTCAAGCTGAGAAAGATCTCTCAGACCCCCGTCCACCTCATCATAATAAGGTCGCTGATTGACTCGCAAAAAGAGGTTTGTGAGAATGAAACGGCCTCTCGCTCTTCGCGTACTTCTTAAGAACACTGTATTCAAATATAAGATCTAAACTTAATTTAATATGACGTACTCCACCTACGCACTATTAATACATAGGAATATTCCCTGTCACTCTGCTGGAAATCAAATGATTTTCAGACTACTCCATCTAGATTAATAAGTGGCCATCTTAGGGGAGTCTTTCCATTGATAAAAGCAGAAAAATAAACTCCACTTGCAAGAATGCTAAGATACCATACATATTTACCAGATCACAGTCTGTGTTGCATCGAACTTTTTATAGAAGGCTTAACAAATAATCCCATTATTATTATACATATTTTGGCTGTCAACAATCTTCTATAAATGACCTGACACATGTCAGATCTGACGAAAATGAGCAACAGAATCCGAAAAATGGTAAAAAAGTTTTAGATTTCAGTATTTAATGATGTAATCGAAAGAGCATTGAAGTTAATAAAATCACATGTTATTGCCAAATGAATGTACTTTCAGAGACGCAGTGTTTTGATGTTGATATCTTTGTAATAATTAAGATTAAACATCAGAAACGGTACACTTACCATTTCTTTATTTTTGCCTCTTTCAAACAGAAAACCATGACCTGAAACTTGTTTAAAGTTCTTTTAGAATAGAGAAATGTGTTGTTTTTTGGGTGATTTTTCACAGATGGGAAAAAATTTACATGTCACCAAGAAAAAGCCATGACACTTCTCTTTGAAGGAATCTCGATGCATGTGCTTATTTAAAATAAAGAGCAAAACTTCCCATTATTCTTAAAAGAAGAGTTTTTAATTAAAATGAATTTCAGCATTGGTTAATAATTGTGTAAGTCATCCAATAATATCTTTAAAAAATTCTCTTATTTTCTTAGAAAATGACATAATTTCCTAAAAATTTCAATATCACGAAACTTAAAAATTTAGAACACTGCATCAAGAAATCATTTATAAGCTTCATTATCAGCAGTATTAGGAGATACAGAGGGTATTAACACATTTTTAGAACGATTTCGATTAAGAATTTTAAAAAAGTAAATGTTTTAAAATAAAATTTTTTGCAGCAGCTTATTATTTGATATGAGAAATATCATCTGCGACTTTTAAATTTATTTTTCTTTCCAAATGTCGCATGTAAACAAGCTGTGAATTGAAGGACATGTTTTTGCGCTTTCCGAATTCTTAGAATATTCTTATTCCAGAATTCAAAAACGTCGTGAAATGCATGGTAATAAAAATTTTTTTAGAACAAAATAAGCAACATTATTAATTGGACAGGTAAAAACCGTCAATCATTATTTCTACATGGAAAGAAGACTCCAAACGAATATCCAAAAAAGTACGCACTGCTTCAAGTGTTTCTAAAATGAAATCCCTGGTAACAAGAGAAAATCCGCCAACACAGAAATCAATTGCAAAGTCTTTAGATAAATCTGTATCAACAATAAATAAAATAATAAATCAAGATTTACAACTTAAAAATGCTAAAAAACATAATGTTCACCAGCTTTTGCCGAGACATGTGGCTCAACGCAAAACATTTTGTAGAATTCTGTATGAAAATCATTTAGCAGGAGATAAATGGAAATACATTGTGACCCTTGATGAAGCATGGGTTTACCTAAATGACTGCAACAAAAAAAGGTCTATTTACTATAGAAAACGAGGAGAAAAAAATGTACAAACTTGGTTCCGTCAATGTAAAGAAAGTTTCAGTAAGGTGTTTATGATAGTCGCAGGTTACTCCGACAATGGGAAATTAAAAATAAAAAGAGTAGAAAAAAATGTTAAAATCAATTCATCATACTATCAGGAGAAGATTTTACGTCCAATATTTACAGAAGAAATTCCACTTCTTTATCCTAAAGGCTTTCAAAGAATGAAACTTCATCAAGACAAAGCTACAAGTCATACTTCGAAAACTACCACTGCGTTCGTTGAAAAAAATGAAGACTAATACAGGTATTGCATATATACCTTTTCAACATATTCCTGTAAAGACCCCTGACTTTTCAACTATGGACTATTGTGCCTTTGCTCTGTTAAAAAGAGATCTTTCTAAACGCAAACCAATCACGATGAATGGACTCTGGAAAGTAGTAGAAGAGGAATGGAAAGCAATACCCCTGGAAATATTACGAAAAGCTCTTCTATCATGGAAATCACGATGCAGACTTATAGTCCAGAAAAAAGCTATGAGATCGAACATTTAAAAAATTAGTCTTTAAACTTTAAATATTAATTAAACGGCCCCGAAATCATTCTAAAAATGTGTTAATACCCTCTGTAACTTTTTAAAGCTTCAAAAACTTTGCTTAGAGTTCCACCGAGTGGAAGATATAATATCGATGGTCAGAGGAAAATGATGGTGTGAGAAAATTAGATGGGGAAGTATAGGCTTATACCTTATCTGGTATATGATTGTAATGATTTATGTTTACATTTCTCCACCATGACATTCATGATCATAAAGTATTATTCAGAATCTCAATAGAAACCAAAGATAGCGGAAGGCCCAGATTAAGATAGGCATGTGTTGACTTTAAAATCTTAGAAGTCCCCAATTGGAATGTCCTGGCAAAAAGTATTGGCGGACACAATAGGCGGTTGTGTCAACCGAATCCAACCATGTGATTTAAACAGATCAACTAATTGTTCAATCAATAAAAATATCACCTTTTGCTCATTTATACTAAATTAAGGATACACAGCATTATAAAGTTATTTGTAGTGCTAGTAAATTCTTTTAAACAGGATTTAACTGAGAATAAGCTTC
>JAJQOW010002603.1:0-15186 GCA_037975125.1 Latrodectus hesperus
TTAGGGCGAGTCAAATGAAAGTGAGCCAATGCGAATATATGACAAACAGAGTACTTTATTTAAAAGGAGTCTCCATGAACATTGAGACATTTATCCCATTGACAAATGTGCCGCGTTATACCCGTCTCATAAAACTCCTTGGGCTCTCGATTCAAAAAGTCTGTAACCGACTCCTTCACGGCGGCGTCCGACACGAATCTGGTACCCTTCAGATGTTTTTTCAGTTTCCCGAAAATGTGAAAGTCGCATGGCGACAAATCTGGGCTGTATGGAGGATGTTGCAGAGTGTCCCACTTGAACTTTGCCAGTTGTGTCTTAACCACATCAGCGACGTGGGGGCGAGCATTGTCGTGTAGCAAGATCACACCATTCGTCAATCTTCCAGGTCGTTTGTTCTTGATTGCGACACGCAGCCGATCCAGCGTTGCACAATATCGCGAACTATTGATAGTCTCTCCACGTTTAGCAAATTCAATCAGTAATGGCCCCTGATGATCGAAAAAAGTCAATAGCACCTTTCCCGAGGAAATGACAGCCTTTGTTTTCTTCGGGGGTGGCGAATTCAATTGTTCCCACGTCGTTCCGAGGAAATTCCCACGTCGCTGATGTGGTTAAGACCCAACTGGCAAAGTTCAAGTGGGACACTCTGCAACATCCTCCATACAGTCCAGATTTATCGCCATGCAACTTTCACATTTTCGGGAAACTGAAAAAACATCTGAAGGGTACCAGATTCGTGTCGGACGCCGCCGTGAAGGAGTCGGTTACAGACTTTTTGAATCGACAGCCCAAGGAGTTTTATGAGACGGGTATAACGCGGCACATTTGTTAATGGGATAAATGTCTCAATGTTCATGGAGACTCCTTTTAAATAAAGTACTCTGTTTGTCATATATTCGCATTGGCTCACTTTCATTTGACTCGCCCTAATATATATATATATATATATATATATATATATATATATATATATATATATATATATATATATATATATATATATATATATATATATATATATATATATATATATATATATATATATACAGACATACATAGATATAGATAGGTAGATAGATAGATGATGCAAATGAATAATATGCAAAATCAACGGAAATTTTTATTTTAATTAATGTTTATCTATAATTAATGTTTATTAATATTTTATATATTAAATTTTTATCATTAAAATTAAATGTATAAAACGTATATTAAATTTTTATTAATATATTTATTTCATTTCAATATATTTATTTCCATATTATAAAATTTTATTTATAGATTTATCTTATATTTAAGTATTAAGTATATATTTATATAATTTTAATTTAATTATAACTTAATTTACAAAGCTCTCAAAAATAATATTTTAAATTACCAATTCTTTAAATAACATATTTAAAATTCAAAAATAGACAAAAATGATAAAATTGAACACACTTCTAAAAACATTTTAGAGAAAAGTAAAACACACTCAGAGAAAAAAGTAAAATACTAAAGATACCAGAAAATCAAATAAAATTTCAGTAGGCTGGCAACATATGACGACTGTTATAAACTTTCAAAAACGTATTAAAAAAAAAAGACAGCAGAAAAATCAACAAGCAAGATCAATCAAATGTTTGAAAAAAACATAATTCCATGTGACTTCAATAAAGATACACTCATTCATCATTATTGATAGATGATGGCTTTGCTTCTATAGTTTTTTAAAATAGCAAGAATGCGCCATTTTTTTTCCTTAAACCAATGCGTAATCTATACATTTTTTCAATAAAAGTTATCGTATTTCATACCTTTTAGAGCGTCTGATTGCTATTTGTACAGTTTTATTAGAATTAATTTGTAATTATATGCTATTAAAACGTGATCTTCTTCTTATTCTATTTCAATATTATTTAAATTTTCTCGTCAGGTAAATCTGGTGAGATTCAGTGCTTCTTCTTTCTCAATTCTTTAAATGATATCAAATTATTTTTATTGTCATATTTCATGTTTTTTTTAAGGTTTTCTTTGTACAACAAGAATATGAAAAGATGTCTTCGTGTCAAATATCAAACTGAAAATTTTCAATTTAATTATTATGCTTAATTTTATGTGAATACGTGGACTGGAGCACAGAAATATCTCAATAAACAAAAAATAACTTTAAAAAAAACTGCTATACCAATCACTTTATATTTCATAAAAAAAAATAGAGAATTGTATACTAATAAAAATATGTAGAAAATTTTATCATTTATTATCTTGTTATCAGATAAAAGATTATACCTTTAAGAATATAAGAATTTTCTATTAAGAATAAAATAAATTGCATAATGGATCGCTTTCAATTTACTAAGCGGACAATCTTGTTGCTAATTGGTATTTTTCAAACTTTAAATAATTGCAATTTTTTAATGGGGGATAAGTATATTATTTATGATAATTTTAACCATTAAGAGATTTGCTTTTTAAGCACATTATCAATATTCCTTTTAGCAGATAAGGGTTATAATAAAAATTCTTCTTATCTTAAATAAACAGTTCATTCCCTTTAAAATAATCGATATTTTGTAACACCCAAATAAAATTTTTCTGTACAATAAGCAGTTTTCTTTTGTATATATATATATATATATATATATATATATATATATATATATATATATATATATATATATATATATATATATATATATATAAATATAGCTATACATAATTATTTTCAAGAAATTTTATTATTACATTTTGAACTGAATGACATAAAAAGAAATTCCGTTCTATTTATATATACTTATTTAACAATTTTATGAAATTGTGAAAGCTAAAATAGTATTTATAGCTGATTAAGGAGGAGTGGTATCTTATAAAATAATTTTTTTAAATCTTGTTCTTCACGTTGACAATGTTAATTTACGACACACACACATATATATAATTAAATTCTTGGTACCATAAATTATTTATTTGGTATATTCTTTCGAATGTGTTTCGGTTGCGGTCATCAGTTTAATAGATCGTGTGTTCAATACTCACTACGGATACTGATGTATGTGTTTCAAAATGCATTTAAAAGTGTAGGTTTAGGCGAGAAGATATATGTCCTACTGTACAAAAGAAATCTTCACAAACCAAATCATATCCAATATACTTTATTAATTTTATTTCTCTGAGGAATTCTAATTATTAAAAAAAGAGCTTTATTAATATTATCATTTTTCATTTGAGTTTGCCTTAAATTTCTATGCTTCATATTTATAATTAATTTAAAGTCATTTTGAAAAATAAACCACTTTTATTCCATGTTGTATATAAAGTAAATAACTTTTTAAGCCCCCTTAATAAAAAAATTAAGTTTATAATAGTTTTTATATTTACTTTTTATTTAATTTTTTTATAAAGTTTTCATTAAATTTCTGTATTTTCATTGCACGATTAGCTTAAGTGATAGCAATTTTAACAACTACGCTATTATTTTAATCTGCATTTGATATAAAGCAATCAATTTCTAAAAATACTGATTGAAAATGAAGTTTACAATAATTATTATTTTCATTTTCATTCGCTTCTGTTTAGCTATTATAAATGCTAACTATAATAAACAGTGACGCGGGAAGAAGTGTTGTTGCAACCGAGCTTTTTCCCCAGACCTTCGCCGGAATTTTGCAAATGAGCGGAAATCTTGGCACCAGCGGCTCGGACCAACTCTTACAATGCGATTCGCTCCATTTGCTCTGATTGGAATGATATCCACAAGGACAGTCTAACGACACGCATTTTTTTCTTTTCCTTTCATTTCTTCAAAAAAATATAAATAAAAAAATAATTTCAGTTTATAAAGAAAATGATTTATTCGTTTTTATAACTCAAATACTATTGTTCAAATGGAACACGGAATAAAATTTTCGTTATACTTATATATGGCATTCTGTTATGTATATATATATATATATATATATATATATATATATAACTATATATATATATATATATTATATATATATATATATATATATATATATATATATATATATATATATATATATATATATATATATATATATATATATATATATATATATATATATATATATATATATATATATATATATATATATATATATATATATATATATATATATATATATATATATATATATATATATATATATATATATATATATATATATATATATATATATATATATATGTATGTATATATATATATACATATCAGGACAGGGCATAAAGGGGTTTCACAAGATATTTTAGGGTGGTCGACGGTACTAATTTTTATGGTCCCCATACCTTAAAATATACTTGTTTAATCCCCGATCTACATTGAAGGGGTTCGCGAGCCCAATAAAATATTAAAAGTGTCTTGCGACCCCGAAAATTCTGCTTCCCCCTGATGTATGTGATGGAAATTTTAATCAAGGGTTGCTATATTATCTTTTACCTATACCCATATTATCTATGATTCCCTATTATCTTCTTGAGTATACATTTTATGAGCGTAAATTGTTAATTGCGTTTTTGAATGCCAAAATATACTTTTATTGTAAGTTAGTGGTTTGGTCTTCTAAGCGCTTTTGAACATTTTAAAATTGCTTGAGCAAATTTGAGTTTAACTGTGAATGAAAATTTCATTTCTTTTGGGATAAAATATTTTATTTCCTTCAAGCTTCAACCAATGCAATTCATCCTTTTTAACATCATTTAATATTCGATTCCTGATTTCTTATATTTGAAAATGAGTTATTAGGTAAATAGTTACAGCATAAAGTTATTAGTTAAATAGAATAATTGAAAATGAAAGATACAAGTGAAGAGATCGCTTTTTAGTATTAGTGTGTGAAGAAGTGCGTAAGTAGAAGGAACAAGGTATTAGTTAGTAAAATCGCCATTTTTCACGCTAGAAAGATAGGATTTCAGTACCCAGTTAAGTGCAAACATTTTTGCTGAGAAAGATTATTCGAGTTAAAAGATTGGATCGGGTGTTATTTTCTGTGGGTGTGGTGCAGAAGCTTTTTGAAAAGAGCTCAGGAGTCATCCTCGTCTCTTGACCGATATTCAAAATTGAATTTGGTTAGAGTTTAAGAACTTCCATCTGTTGAAAACGGCGAATAAAATGTATATTTATGTAATGCAATAACCAGAAGAAGATCACAATAACCTGTCTGAGAAAAGGAACTTTCTCAACACTAGGTGGTAGTGAGATTTATACTTGACCCATTTAATAAAAAAATAAAAAAAATAAAAAAATAAAAAAATAAAAACACCGAAGTGTGGTAACCTATGCACGTTAAGAGTTCCGTTGGAAAATGGGTTCCATCACTGGTGAATTTTGAGAGGGGGTGTTGACATTTTTACTTGTGTGTGGTGTCATAATGGAATTTATATATATATAGTGGCGGCAAAAAGTATAGGCACAATATGTTTTTCAACGTTAACTCTTAAGAAAATCATACAATTTTAATAATTTTTTCACAACCAAAAAAGAAATTTACATTGATATAAATGTGTTTTAAAAAACTTTGATGAACTACCAATTTTATTTTAAAAAATAAATTGTTTAAGTAAGTCAAGTGGAAATAAGTATTGGCACAATTATTGTTCTCTAAATTTTGTAGTTAGTTTTGTTTCCCTGTTTAGCTATAATACATAGTATAAATTGTGAACAAAGTTTCTAAGTGTATAAATTTATATAAATATTTGAATTAACTAGTTATGCCTAAAACAAAAGAACTTAGTATAGGCACAGATAATTTTGCTACGAAATCAAGAAAAAACATATCGTGAAATTGTTGCTTATTTAAATTTAAGTTTTTCCTCAGTGAGAAATGTATGTAAAAGGTATGAAGAACGTGGTGCGGTTGAAAACCAAAAGCGCGCAGGACGACAAAGAAGATAAATGTGAGAAAAGTTATGAAAGAAGTCGAAAAAAATTATTATGCCAGCGCGATAAATTTGGCTAATATGGTCGAGTCAGTTTCTGGAGTACAGGTCTCTGAAAGAACGATAAGAAATGTACTGCACTCTGTTGGTCTACATGGCAGAACACCAAGAAAAAACCTTTTATCAGTGAATAAAATCGTCAGAAACGCCTCGCTTTTGCCAAAGAATACATAAACAACCCTCTTGATTTTTGGAAAACTTTGTTTTCACGGACGAAAGCAAGTTTAATGCGTTTGGTTCTGACGGTAAAAGGACAATTTGGTGAACAAAAAAACAAAGAGTTAAAGAAGGAAAATGGGATTGTTAAAGTAAAGCACGGATGTTATGGTGAGGGGATGTGTTTCATATAATGGTGTGGGAAACCTTGTTTTTATTGAAGGCAATTTGAATGCAGAAGGGTACGTGAACATTTTGCGTGATAATCTGAAAGCAAGTGTTACAAAAATGGGACTTCAAAGTGACTATATGTTTCAGCAGAACAATACCCAAAACATACTGCACTCAGAGCCAAAGAATGGTTACTGTACAATGTACCAAAACAGCTTCACACTCCTCCCCAATCACCAGATATATATATAATTGAAAATTTATGGCATTCTCTAGATGTGATGGTGAGAAAACACCACATTACAGGAAGGAATCATTTGAAACAACTTATGGCTGAAGAATGGAACAAATAAGCGTAGACTTGATCCAAAACTTGGTTCACTCATTGCCCAGGCGTTTCCAAGCCATTATTGATGCAAATGGACTTTTTATTAGGTATTAAATTTAAATTAAACGTTGTTTAACGTCAAATGATGAAAATGTGCCAATACTTTTTGCCGTCACTGTATATATATATATATATATATATATATATATATATATATATATATATATATATATATATATATATATATATATATATATATATATATATATATATATATATATATATATATATATATATATATATATATATATATATATATATATATATATATATATATTTAACTTAACTAAATTCTGTTCATTGGTTTGAATGAGCAACTATTTAATTTTACCTTATCACCGATTCCTTTTAAGTTAATTTTTAATTTCATTGCATTTATTTTTCTAATTTTTCTTTTCTTTTTTTAATTACTTATAATTTTTATTCCATGTCCTTAAAATTTTATTTTTTTTAAACTTCATGCTTCATGATTAAAAAAATTATTTAAATATTTTACACCACTAAGTAAGGTTATATTCTCGTAATTACCTTTGTGTTATTTTCGCTTTAAAATTTTAATTGATATTCATTTTTATTTCGAGAGCGAACATTACATTTGCGTATTCTTTATTCCTTAAAATCTCCGAAATGAATTCGAAACGCTTTTCCCTTCTCTTATGTTCATCTGATGAAAAAGATAAGTTTGTTTCTATTGTTTCACAATGGTTTTATTTTCTTTTTTTTAAATTCTCCTATTTTAGAATTTTATTTTTACTTGTTATATTATTATTTTAATTATCTTCTTTCCTTCTCATAACACTCCATCGGGTTCTTAATAAAACTTTCTTCTAATTTCTTAAAAATCTTTTCTGTTTTGTGTAGTTTACTTTTTTTCACTTATTATGCACAAAATTCTAAAAAAAATAATTTTTATTCAATTTCATTATGTTTTAATTATATTTTTTTCTCTACAATACAAAAATATATGTGCGCAATCCTTATAGTAGAAAAATTCCCGAAAATTGTTAAATTATTGAGGGTCAGTTTACCAATTTTGATTCCCGAAAAAGGATTTGTTTTATTTAGTCTAAATGTATAGAAAGTTTCCGTTTTTTACACTGGGCAATATAGAAGTTTATTTATTAATATAAGATTGGACACATTATTTATGTATCGATTTCTAATAATCAAAAAACTACAAAATGCATTGCATTAACAAACTAATAGATTGTTTATGGCGAACAAAAGTTTCCAAATTAGGTTATTAAACAAGAATAGATACAAGTTAATGCCAATTTTCCGAGCTATTGTTTTAAAAATGATGATGTATTCGGATCAACCTCTATAAAAGCTAAAAATGACTCATTAAACAAATATCCGTATTTCCAAAAGGAAACACGAGGGGGAAATTATATCCTATTCGTAAGCACATAAAATGAAACTCCTTATTATCAGCAGATTGAATGGCGCTGCTATCGCCGACGAAGCGATTTCGCGGATAATTCAAGCAATTTTGAAAAATGGGAACAGATCAAAATAACTCGGCACCCGAGCAATTTATACATGCAAATGGCTAACATGTAAACAAACATATCACGCGGGGAATAATTAAATTATTCCCTGTTTGCTTATTTGCATCAAAAGTTTAGTTTCTTCAAAATTCTGTCATTTAAAAAAAATTTTTGCTTTGAAACATTTTTAAAGGAAACTAAAATGTTTTGGATTTTATAGCCAGTAAATAATCGAGAGTGTTTACAGTACAATAGGAATTACTTCTTCTTAAAAAATAAATCAATAATTCTGAATAAATGAAAGAATTCTATAATTTTCGATTGGAGCGAATAAGAAAGAATTTTTATTACTTTTTGATGTAAAAGCATGCATTCAGAATTAATTGTTTCTTGAACAAACTTTCTGACAATGTAAAATTATAAATTGAATATTCGCTGTGTTTTTAACTTTATTTTATTGAAAAATCATTCTTTCATTAAAAAAATCCTTTTTGTTTTTACTGTGATTTATTTCAACTAAACATCTCAGAGGATACTTAAGACTAAGCTTCAAAGAATCATTCGGACTCATAATATTCGGATTTACTTTAATGAAGACAGATTAATAAATCATTCGGACTGAAGTCATAATATTCGGATTTACTTTAATGAAGACAGATTAATACATATACAGCGGTGCAGACGAGGCCCGGACTGTACCTTAAGGTTAACGGGTTTTGAAACCACTAAGTGCTTCGTCTTTTTGAACTACAGTCAGATGACGAGGTCACACTTGATATGGCACCCTCCTTTTCCCCTCCACGGCACACCAGCGAAAGATATTGGACGTCACAGATGAACATAGGCATGTCCCCAACCCATGAAGCTCCATCAACCCAGTGAGGAAGAATGTTGTTGTATGCTTCCCTGTACCTAGACTTAAATAGGGCTCTACCAGTTAGATAGAAGGAGCCGGGTGAAGTCTTCCTGATTTTGAAGCAGGGACCAAGCAGAGAACTTACATTGCTTAGCCTGCAACCCCGAGAGGTATCAATTCACTTGGAGGACATTGCAACTAATCCCAGTTTTAATGTGCCCCAGCCGACATTAGCGAACACGACGGATTTTTGATTAAGCCGGGATTCGAACTCACTACCTTCCGATAATTACCATGTTAGGACGTCGTCACCACTGACTTAATGAGGGAGAATGTCGCAACCCACCCAATCACGTCCTACCGATTGGTGCTTCACTTGGATTGGTCAAATGATGCTTCACTATGCTGAACGTAACGGGAAGCGGCGTGAAGGTACTGAGTCACTGGAACTAGTCGAGAGTGACAGGACAGCTGATTCACAAGAGACAATCCGCACAAAATGTGAGTCTGTATCCAAACATATTGATTAATTTATTGCTGTTGAAGGTGGCAAGTCTTTCCTTTTGTGTGGCGTGGATGTGGAAAGGAGAATGCCAGCTCATGTGTGACCACATCAAGTGACCGTGATTCAAAATTTCGAGACCTTTGGGTATGGGCGAGTATCCCAATCTTGTTAACCTAGGGTAAAATATGGGGATAACCTGCACCGTTGTGTATTGATACCTCCGTTGACACCTTTAAAGTGGTCCAGAGCCAGTCTGAAATCAAAAATTAAAAATTATATACAGCAAAGCTGGCAATCTCTATGGAACAACTCGCCGAATGGTCACCATACAAGAAGACTAATACCAAAGTTTCATCAGATGTGCTATATTCCAATCCTTATTTAAATTGTATCTTAACAAACCATGCGCCCTGCCCCAGCTACTTCCACAGAATTAACAAATCCAGATCTCCATCTTGCATCTGTGGCCAAATTGGTACACTACTGCATTATATCACAGAATGTCCTCAAACCAAAGATCTACATATCAAAAAATCATCTATTCAAACCAACTACCAGTTCCTAAAATTCTGCACAACGAACAAGTTCAAAACAAAAAAATTAATACAAATAATTTCTTTCCTTCATGAAAAAGGACTCCAAATGTGTAAAGACCTGGCTGCTCACCAACAGGAATCTTATAACTCAGAAGCAGAGTCAACAGAATTCGAAAATTAACTAAATTTTTCAATTCAAGTAACAAACAAACTAATCACCAGTTTTTCAATTTCCAAAATTACTAGTACTTTGTACTTATCTAAATTTCAAGACATGTAAAGAACTAATTACATTTTATTCCTATAAACTTCTAAATTTCATTAACTATAATCAATTTCTGTTCGAAAATTATGTAAATATTTCAGCCATCCTTACTTACATTTATTTAGATCCTGTTAACATTTATTTTTCTGTTTCACTTGATCCTATCTTATTAATTCGGTTATTTCAAATTTGTATTCCGAACTGTGATACAGTGGTCTACTGCGTAGATCACTGTAGGCTTGAAAGCCCCACCTTTGTAAAGCATTCGTCTCTCAAACAATGTGTCCTGCGTTCTGGAGAACCTCTTAAGGCTCAAGCTCCCAGATTACGGTTCCCAGCGGGCACCTGGCACTCCGTGCAGGGTGTCCGACATTCTAGACTGAAGTAGAGGCACAACCTGATAGCCAATAGGAATAGAACAGGGCCTCTTCTTCTCGTTGTCTGTCTGTCTGTGTATTGATACCAAGGTTGGACAACCACAAATCACTGGCCACCTCATTTAATCAATCTTCTACTTTATGTCCTAGCACAAACATCACTTCTGTTCCTTACTATATCTCTCTTTTATTGATTTCCACGATGTCCTGCGCATGAGTTTTGAGTGCTGCAGTTTCACTGTCAGGCAGGGTGCATCAATAATATCCTCGTTTTAAATATTATTCATACAATTACATATCGAACATGAAATTCAACTATATTGCGATATTTATAAATCTTGACTTCCGAATACTTTAGCTTCCTTAATTAACTTAGTGACTGAACCAAAGTTTCCAAACAAAGTTTTGGGATGCAATATAAATGAATTTTAAAAAAAGTTTTCATTGATATTGAACGTTTTATGATAAATAACCATTCCAAATTAAAATTTAAATCTTAGAATATGATGAATGTTTTATGATAAGTGAACATACCAAATTAAAAACTAAATCTTTGATTCTGATGAACGTTTTATGAAAACTAAGCATTCAAAACTAAACATAAACCTTAGACTCTGGCGTAGGATATTCTAAACACTTATGTAAATTTATAAAAATGGGTGAAAGATGTTTTTATATTGCTTTTTTGGTTCAATACTTTTTATTTGTTTGGCTTTTCCATTGAGTAAACTAAAAAACGCTAGAAAACATGCATGACCAATATTACGTACATATCCAGGTAATAAATTGGAAAATAAATTAATCGAATGTTCAAAACACAAGACACGTGATAACAATCTTTAAGAAATTGCATTTCCAATTAGAATTATTTAAAAAAAGAATTTTAATCTGTAATTTTAATTAAAAACATTAGAAAATACATGACAAATACTACGCACGTTCCACTCTAACAAACTGAAATATAAAATAAACAATATTGAAACATAATGCATAGATATAGCACACATTCTTCATAAATTACATTGTTAATTAAAACAACTTAAAAGACTTTTTAGTCGATTTTAATTAAAAATACATGAAAATGTCATGAGCGTAGGGGGGAGGAAATGAAGTTTGTGAAATAAACAAAGCAGCAGATTAAATAGCCATATCTATGTTTAGAAAACGAGTATGTTTCACCATTTTTAGTTTTATCAAACAAGAGGGTGACACATACAGATTAAAATATTTCTTTCCTGTTCAGGAATTGAATGTTGGATAATTGGTTTTGAATATAATAATGATAATAATAATAATAATTATATATATATATATATATATATATATATATATAATATATATATATATGTATATATATATATAATATATATATATTTATATATATATATAATATATATATATTTATATATTTATATTATATATATATATATATATATATATATATATATATATATATATATATATATATATAATATATATATATATATATATATATATATATATATATATATATATATATATATATATATATATATATATATATATATATATATATATATATATATATATATATATATATATATATATATAATATATATATATTTATATATATATATAATATATATATATTTATATATTTATATTATATATATATATATATATATATATATATATATATATATATATATATATATATATATATATATATATATATATATATATATATATATATATATATATATATATATATATATATATATATATAATATATATATATTTATATATATATATAATATATATATATTTATATTATATATATATATATATATATATATATATATATATATATATATATATATATATATATATATATATATATATATATATATATACATACACTGAGGTTAATCGATTAACGAACAGTTCAGACGGCGAACAAGATTTTTGTGTTCGAACAACGAACACATATTAGGAAACAGAACTAAAATGAATTCTGACGAATACTTTTCGGCTCTCTGGGCATGGTACGAAGGGTTGCCAAACCCAACGCACCAAAAATCGTTTTTCATCTCTTTTGAACTGTGTTGCTTGTCTATTAAACTTTTAAGTTCTATACTGGAAAAACAATTTTTTTTCCAATAGAATTTTTATAGGCAAAGTAGACCATCAGTTTCGGTTTTGAAATAAATCAATTTTTTCATTTTGAACACCTCCCCTCGATCATTCGTGGAAGAAGTGGGAGGATGTCAGAGCAAGGGTCTTAGAATGGCTTCCAAACCAAGCTGATATCATTAAAGTTAGGGATCTTTTCATCAACACTGCTATTAATCACCCCAGGAAAGTCTTAAAAAGAGAGAAAAGCAATCGACATTAGACATGTTCTTTAATGCCCCAAAAAGAAAAAATGAAAAAGGCTGATTAATATGCAAGATGTATGTATGTATTATTTTTTAATAAATTTACCAAGAAATTACACATCCTTTTTTATATTATTTAATTTTTAGGGTTTCCAGAACAAATGAGTCGATTTCACAAAAATACTGCGAAAAATAGCGAACAGAGTCTTGTAATGGATTATGTCCGTAACCCGATCACCCCCTGTGTGTATACATATATGCCTCTTTAATAAATCTCTGTTGTTCGTATTGAAAAAAAACCATTTATTGCAATAAGGAGAAAAATAGGAGAAATTTTTCCTGCTTTACATATTTTACAATTAACGTCATTAAATTTTGTTGATCCTTTAGCAAGATATTGGCTTATACTAAAAATAATGTAAATATGTGGCTTTCCTGTTATTAAAATTCCATAACAGGAAGGTTACTGATAATTGGAATATTAAGTGTGACAGTGTCAAGCGCCTAGGAAATCAACTCATCTTAGTTAAATATTTTCTTAGTTAAAAATTAAAACTCATCTTAGTTAAATTTTTAAAAACAAGTGTGAAATAAAAGTAAATAAGTTATCGGCCTAGCAGCATCAAAATGAGTGTAAGGGTGATATCTTTCCATTCCGTAACACTCGCTGGTTCTTGATTCACAAGGAGATTCAGGGGGAATTTGAGCAGCGGAATTTTTGAAAGTATTTTTCTGTAAAACGCACGAATCGCTCTTATTGTTTTATATTTACATTTTTTAAAAAAAAAAGATTGTTCACACTTCGACTCAGTGGTAAAAGCCTGATCATTGAAGTAAAAGGTTCGTGATACGCACGCACGTAAATCTGATCATCCTGGGGCTTGAGCAGCTACCAGGCGCGTCGGTAGGCGGTGGATCACCGAACGTCCTGTAGGAATGACAGGATAGCCTTGAATAAGAATCAGAGGCCGCGAACCAGCTCCCGTAAACCCTGGTGTTATGCGATCCGTGCCTAGGGCTAATTGGCACCGCGGTATTGCAGTCTTAACGGAGCCTCTAGTTGCCTGGCAAACTTCTAGAGTAATTTGCCTTGCCCAGTATCTCAGGCAATGCTGGGTGGACTTATATTACCTGAGCTAATAAATTGTTATCTTGTGGCTGAAAAGACACAAGAAATAACAAGCCTTTCTGCATCTACTGGTGATGCCTCTGAAGTTGACCTTGCTGAAAAAGACAAGTTAACTCAGAGGCTGTCTTGTAAAGGGGCAGTAATGAATCCTTCACTTGAGGTAGAAATGACCTCCAAACCATCTTCTGGTGAAAGTCAGGAAGCTATCCCTAGTATGACTGACTCTCTGACCAGATGGGACTATTTCAGCAAGACCCTATCTGCTGGAAATGTCATACGCAAGAGGAAAGGCAGAGCATATCATTTATGAATGCGAGGCTCTTGCCCTCCCTAGATTAACCTCTTTAGGCTTCATCCATACTAGAGAGTTACACCTAGACTCCATTAAAGGGTTATCGGACTTTATTAATAAAGTGGGAGACCCGAGCAACTGGAACTAGGAAACATTGGGTTTGGAGTTAATGGTACAAAATGCTGATAAAAGCAGAGGTGCCCAATGACATACAAACCCAATTCTAAGAAGAAGAAGAAGAAGAAATCTGATCATTGTTGATTTTACAATTATCATTTTGGTCCTGTCGAATCAACATAGATTTATTTGAAAGGACCCTTTTTTCTTTACGATGTGTCTACTCAGAGACATTTTTAACAGAACAACCATCATGACTCAGCAACCATAACCAAATAACAACAACACAACAACAAAAAATAATTAACTCATTAATAATTGAAATCATATAGCGGATAAGCTACCAACCAAAACCTGTTCTAAGACATTTGAACATATTTTTTCTCTGGAGGACTTTTGATAAATAAAAGATTCGACAATTGGATAAGGTCCATTGTCTATGAACAATTCTTGCCAAAAACAAATGCTTACAATAGTCATTAAAAAGAATTACAACAACTTTGAGTTTCATTGTTCACAACGCTGCGTCACAGCACCACCCTCATAAGCGCATTATGACGCAGTGACAGAACAACGCTTTTGAAAGATGAAATGCCTGGGCTCATAT
>JAJQOW010002604.1:0-15165 GCA_037975125.1 Latrodectus hesperus
CTGTGTTTATAATTTGATAAAAAACGTTGGTGTCATACAGTATGAATCCTAATAAATGTAAAAGACACGTAAAAATGTTTTCATAGTGAGTACGTCAAAGTACTTGGAAAATTTTTGCGAATAAAAATCAAAATTATGTTAAAAAGGAAAATTTTTTAAAAACATCTTGTCTGTGAATAAAATAATTTCATTACCCCTTAAAAAGTTTCCTTAAAAATAGCCTAATATGAAAAGAGTCACAGCTTAGCAAAGAGCTTAATTTGCCGGATGCAATTGAGATAGTAAAAATTATTTTTGGAGGTAATTAATCAAAACAAGTATTGTAGTCTATACCATTTTCAAATGATACGGTTTCCAACGAATTGGTGATTTAATTGATTATGTTTCATTAGGTTTTCTCAAAATTGCATGACAAATTGCTTTCAATACAGCTTGATAAGGCAAAATATAGTAATAAAAATTTTAAATTTGCATTGATTTAGGTGTCGTAATTCGGATATTATACCACCGGCGAAAATGGTGGATAGAATATTACTCCATAAAATTGAACAAACTTTAATTAGCAGTAGGAGGTGAAGTGCGTGCTACAGGAATACCTGTACACGTGACAAGATTATATAATCAGTTAGTTACAATGCAGTTACAGTTTCCAAGCAAGTCTAAAGTTAGTTTTTCCATGCCACCAAGTCGGTACGCCAGGTTGGGAGTTTCGGTGGTGTATAACATGGCCACCGCAGTACCCCTTTCCCAGTGTAAAGGTTAGTTTAGTTGTGCTGCAAAGTGCACACGACGTGCCGACCGAATAAGCCGATTTCTGTCCGATGCTGTACTCTAAGGAGGCAAGTCTTTTGTGTTGTGCTCGTCACATGGTTGTAAAGGAGTTGGTTGCTGGAGAGGTCCTCTAGTTCCTGTTCGCATAGGAGGTAGGCTGGCTTCCCTCTGTACACTGAGATGAAAACCTCTTTGTTGTTCCTTAGTATCTTAAACAGTTTGTCCGTTTTGTCAAGGACCAGGAACGGCCCATCGTAAGGTGGTTGTAGTGGAGGTTGTACGTCGTCATGCCGTATGACGACGTGAGTGCATTTTTTGAGATCCTGTGGAATGAATATTCTATCCTTAATACCATGGTTGGTAGTTTTTGGTAGTGAAAATGCGCTCATTATGTCCCTCAGGTGGTTAACAAAATCTGCAGCGTTGAAATCTATTTTGCTAGCAACGAAAAACTCACCTGCCACCCTCCAAGGACTGCCGTACACTAGTTCTGTGGTTGAAGCTTTGATTGTTTCCCGAAGTGCAGAACGTAAACCCAGTAGTGCCGTTGGTAGGACTTTTGTCCAATGATTGGTGAGTCGAGGTCAGATAGCCGAGATTAATCAACATTTTTCGAGGATCTCTGCCAATTTTCCACTAAGCCATTAGACTTGGGGTGGTATGAAGTAATATGGATATGCTAAATTCCCAAAAGCTGTGTGAGAGCTAGAAACAAGTAAGATTCAAATTGTCTGCCCTGATCAGTAGTCACTAGACTGGGTACACCAAAACGAAGTACAAAACTGGCGTAGAAGATTTTAGCAACTGTCTCAGTGGTTATGTTAGAAATAGGACACGCTTCCACCCAACGGGAATATTTATCAATTATTGTTAAACAATATGTGTATCCTTCGGAAGGAGGGAGTGGTCCGATGAGATCTGTGTGATAGAATCTTTTATCCGGTAACTGCATTCTGTTTGTTGGATTGATAGTATGTCGGTGAATTTTTGTTCTTTGGCATGGATTGCACGTGCGTGCCCAAGTTGTAACGCATTTCCGTATGTTTGGCCACGCAAAACGTGATGTCAAGAGTTTTACTGTTGCTTTTACCCCTGGGTAAGCTAAATTATGTTAAGTTGTAAATGCAGTTTTTCGAAATTCCTGGGTAAGATACGGGCGGATTTTTTTATCTGAAGTATCACACAAAGGTTGCGTTTCAGTTTCGGGCAAAGTCAGGTTTTGGAATTTAAAATTTTTTTTGATTGAAATAGCTCTTTCAGTTTAGGATCATTGCATTGAGCTTGGGCCACATGGGCATAATTGAACGCAGTTGGGAATTCCAACGAATCAAGCCCCGATAATATGTCAGCTGGTGTATTGTCGGAACCTTTAACAAACCGAATATCGGTACTAAATTGTTCAACTAAGTCTAAGTACCTTAACTGACGAGGAATGCACTTGTCTAGCTTTTGTTTGAACACAAATTTTAAGGGTCTATGGTCTGTATTGATAAAAGTGTTGACCCTCTGATATATGTTTGAAATTCTTTATCGCTGCATATATTGAGTAAAGCTCCCAATCAAAATTTGACCATTTCTGCTGAGCCGGAGTAAGCTAAGCTGAAAAGAATGCAAGCGGTTCATACTTAGGTGAATCTACATTTTTCACTGTTTCAACGTTGATCCTATCGCCATAGCACTGGCAACGAGAAAAGCATTAATTGCGCTTCAGGATTAAGATGAGCTAACATAGCAGCGTTCGCCAGTTGTTTACAGAGTTCAAATGCAGCAATTTGTTCGGTACTCCATATTAATGCATTGTTTTTCTTTTTATTAACTTTAAGCATTTCATTTAGTGATGCTTAGCATGTTTTTGATATTATTACGCCTATAGTAATTTAGTAAACCCAAAAATCGTTCAAGTTTTTTTACTGTTTGAGATAATGGGCAATCGAGTATAGGTTTCACTTTGTGAGAGAGAGGGGTTTAATACCATTTTTGCTGACAGAATATCTCAGAAGAGGAAGTTTGCAAGGTATGCGAATACAAAGTCAAATCCTAGTAAGACTTCATCAATAAACCTTTGGAAAGTTTGAGCTGCACTGGCCAAACCGAAAGAATTAAATATTCAAATAATCCAAAAGGTGTATTGATAGCAGTTTTGTGGACGTCGTCCGGGTGGGCAGGAATTTGATGGTAAGCTTTTACCAAGTATATTTTTGAAAAGATTACTTTACTATGCAACCGATTCAAAAAATCTTGAATATGAGGAGTGGATACCTATAAGGAATAGTAATTCTGTTGAGGGCTCTGTAGTCACCAGTCAGATGAAAGTCGGTACCTGATGACTTGGGAACTAAATGCAAGGGGGATGACCAATTTGACATACTAGGTCTACATATACCTTGCTCTAACATTTATTCAAACTCTTTCTTGGCAATTGCCAATTTAGTGGGATGTAATCTGCGTGGTTTTGCAAATACACACACACATGTTGCCCGTTAGTAATAATAAACGTATATATAATATATACTAAACGTAATATATATTAAACGTATATAAATAATATATACAATGTGTTGTAGGAAGCTTTATTATTTGCTTGAAAAGGTATGGGCGAATTATCTCATTGTATTTTTCCAAGATCTGCCTAAAAGAAAAAGTATCCGTAACTAAAGTTACACGGGATATATCGTGAACGGTTTTACCTCATGTAATTAAATTAGTATTACTATCCATAAGACACGTATGCTTCAAATCAATAAGTAAGCAAAAATGCTTGAGAAAATCTGCATCAATAATAGGTTTATTCACATCTGCAATTATAAAATAACAAGAAAACTTTCTGCGAAGGTTCAAACTTAAAGTTAGTAATTTAATTCCGTAAGTTTTAATTGTAGAGCCACTAGCTGAATGTAACTTAAAGTTGTTATTACTCTGCTTTAGAAACTTGCATTTTGAGCTTGGTACAACACAAATATCACTGCCACTGTGTTGACTAGATAAGTTCAATTTGTAATTGGGTATAACACAAAAAGTCGGCTTGTATTGCCGAATTTGAAATCGCGTTGTGCCAGGTCATACGATTTCGCTATTAGTTTTCAGATTTTGTAAATGAAAAAGGAAATTTGCACGTTTAGCAGCCGAATCGAATTTGAAATGATACCAGCACTGAGAGTGAGTTTTTCTTTCGGGTGTTTGAGAGCGTGGGCAGAAAGGAGAAACTCGGTTTTGCGGGTCCCGTGATTTGCGCCTGCGACCTCCAGGTAAACTTTTTATCTGTTTTCCAAGTTCTGCAATTTGCATTTGTAATTATCTTAATTCACGAGATAAATTTTTTGGTACTTGAATTTCTTTCAACAAATGCGTTTGAGGCATCGTGGATATTATCGGGCATTGTGGTAAGCTTGTCCAGCTTATCCTCGAAAACAAAGAATAGCTAGAGATTGAGGAGTTAAAAGCTGCAACCAAAGTGCATTTTTAGAAAATCTTCACTTAAAGTTTTTACCCTGTAATTGCCTCATCTTGCGTAGTAAGTGAGAAGGCTTGTCTCCTAGAATTAGTTCTGAAATTAGAGTATCAATGCGTCGTTGCTTTGAAACTGGGAATTCATCAACGAGTCGCGATTTTAAAGTTTCCTATGTATTCTTCTCAGGCGGCGTGAACACAATATCACTAACGTAATTTAAAATATCCTACGTTAAAGCGGAAATCACTGAATAGTATTTAGTCATGTGTAATACCAGGAACTGTGCCTCTGCATTCGCAAACCATAGTCCGGGATGTTTATCCCAGAAGGGGGGAATCTTAGGCTTACTCTAACTACATCAGCCTCCGCCCCGTTGTTTGGCATAATAACAGCGACGTAAAAAAACTGCCTATCACAAAGTTTGAAACCGATAATAATCTATTACCTCTGGTGAAGATACTGCCGTTTTTAGATTTTTCTTCTCCGTAGACACTTGAAGTATGAAAAATCATTGAAATTCCTCCAGCGAGATACATTATTGCAACATATTAAAACAGTCCGAGTCACCACTGCAGTGATTTAGATCTCGTAAGTCGGATACTTTATCACCGTCGAAAATGGTGAATTGAATATTACTCCATAAAATTGAACAAACTTTAATTAGCAGTAGGAGGTGAAGTGCGTGCTATAGCAATACCTGTACACGTTAGAAGATTATATAATCAGTTAGTTACAATGCAGTTACAGTTTCCAAGCAAGTCTTGAGTAATTTACATAAGGGCATAAAGTTAGTTTTTCCGTGCCGCCAGGTTGGCACGCCAGGTTGGGAGTTGGGGTGGTGCATGGCATAGCCACTGCAAATTAATGAAGAAACGGCCATAGTCCTAGAAAAATAAAACAAACAGGAAATTAGGAATTTAACGATGATTTATTTATCATAAAATTGACTACTTTGTTAACATTTTCCAGAGATTAAGTTACTTCATTTTCAAGGATCAAATACTCGTATATTGGATACGCGAGATAAAATCAATGCTTTTTGTAGAAAGTTGGAAATATGGAGAAGAATTTCAGCCCAAATACTTTAATAATGTTTCCGAATAGGGATAATACAAGTCTGAAGAACACCTTGTAAAAGATGTTTTTGTAACCATTGAAAATCGCTTAGCAATGCTATTGAAATATTTTAAGAGTCTTTTTTCCCGATGACGAACCGATAGCAAGTTACGATCCATTTCATAATGCATAAAAAAAGCCCTCAATTGCCTAATAAGAAACCTTTATGAATTTCTCTAAGTGTGGCGAAACCAAAAGACAATTTATTAATAAACCTGTCTTTAAGTATTGAGCAGGAGAGAATTTTTGGTACTAAAAACAAGAGTACAAAAACAAGTCATTACCATTTTTCAATATTCTATCTTTGTGAAACATGATTTCTTGCGATGACTTCTTTGAAGGCAAAATATTTATCCCAACTAAATATAATAAAAAACTGAGAGTCTCTATTTCTAATATAGACCTTCTTTCAAGAAACTTTGCTTAAAAAGGCTGGTTCAAGGAATTCATTGATACATTTTCAAATTTATTTTTAATTTATTAAGTTTTAATACAGTTAATATAGTTTTAATTAAATAAGTTAATAGTTAAATATTGTGGCAAAATGTATTTTGTTTTATATGTGTGTTCCTTCCTTTCTCTGTCAGTTAATTAATTATTTAAGTAATATTTTATCTTCGATTTGATCATGCTCCACACTTTAAAGTGTCGTCACGCAACATAGTTTGAGAGTTGTTGCCTTAATCAAATTAAGAAATGATTTAAATTTTGTTGGAACAAATAAATGAATTAAAAAAATGTTACGCATTATTTCTGTTGCATTAGTAAGCATTTAACTCAAGAAGAGAGCATGCTGTTTTTACTTATGACTCTTGGACAAGCCGAACTCGTTAGATGAAGGCTATGCAAAATTAAGTCAGAAGGGTGCGTCTTTCATTTAATCAGTGGATCACAAAGGTGAAGGTTTGGCTTTTTACTAAGACTCCTCCAACAGATGTCACCACCAGAGAGTCTTTGTCAGGATTGGAAATAGAACCCAGCACTTCCGGACGAAAGTTCGATTCCCTAACCATTACACCCAGAGAGAAAGCATGGAAGCACATTCCTCTTAGAGCATCTTTTATGGAAGGTTTGTAAAAAGGATCTATATAAAGTTTCTATCAATTTAGGGAACTTGGAATCTAACTTCTTAATAAAATAACTTAAAATAATAAAATAAGCGAATGTTTTTTTTAAAAATATGAAACTAGGCATTATACATCGTGAAATAATTAAATATGTAAAGAAATAAAAACATATTGGTATAGTTAAAGTGTATCCATTACAATATGTAAAGGTCAGAGTATTGATGAGCAATCTGGCATTTTAATGCAGTGTTTTGTGAATTGATTGTTGCCAACTGATTCCTGGAATTTTAAAGTTTGTACATTTTATTTTTTAAAATATTTCTTATATGTGTCTTATTAATAAATGTAGTTTTAATAATTTTGTGTTTGTAAATAGTAATGCTTATTTTAATTAAAAATCATAATCTAATTAATTTTTTAAAATTTAATTTTCATTATCTTAACAGGATTAAAAATATTATGCAATATTGTCAACTTACATAAAGTTGTTTTGCAAGTTAAAATAACGCAGAATGTGTTCTCACAAGCTGTTAAAATTAAAAACTGTTAATTTAAATTAATTTAATTTATTTGAATTTCATAAATAAAATATTAAAATTTATTTAAATTTAAAGTTCTTTTGATAGATTAAAATTTTTTCTGTTATGACCACAATCAAGAATGGAGACAACTGTCAATTCAATACTTTACTGATAATAATTTGTTATTTATTTTTAATAATTATTGTTTCTTTAAGTTAGAATACCTACAAAGAGTCAATTATATTGCATGCACACAATGAAACATGACATCACTTGGTATTAAGTCTAACAAATTTAAGACAAAAACTTATGATTATGTGTACCATACAGTTTAGTTATCAAACACCGGTTTAAGGCCTTTTAATCCAAACGCGTGTTATAATCTTGTAATAGCATTTTTCACTGGTAGTTAGCCACGTGCAACGCCAAAAAATAAACAAGCCCATAGTTCGACTGATATAGGAAGTAAAAATGCAAAACTCCTTCCTTGCAAAACAAAAGTTGTTGGTATTGAACTCAGAATAATCCGCTAAGAGAATAATCTTTATAACACTAAGCAACGATGGGCCAGGACACATATGAAAATTGTGTTGTCAAAATAATTCAGAATCTCTAAGCTTTGATTTAAATAAACTAAAATTATTGTCAGTGTAAAAAATTGATATTGACAACCGACTTTATGTTTGTAACATGATATGAAAATGTATTGTAAACATAAATATGAAAAAATGATCATGTTTTCTAATTGATCTAATAAATCATATGAACAACCACTACTGTTTTGGGAAGTTATTTTATCTTTCAAATCATTTTTGCGTTTAATGGAAAAAAATAATAAAATTTTAATAAAGCATATAATTGATATTTTATCATTTAAGCATATTTTAATTTATATTTTAACTTTTACATACATTTTATATTCTTTATATATGTGCATCAGCATGGGTAAACACACTTGTAAAAGAGCTCACATTAGAAACTCAATACATAAATTATTGTGAATTTAGCTCTTGGTATTAAACTATTTGAAAAGAAACTGCTTTGTGAGAAACATGACTGCCTTTTTTAAGTAATATATGTTTATTTATCAGTCATTTTTTACATGCTTACTTTAATGTCGTTTTTAGATTCATAAAAATAAACTTTTGAAATAAAAGTTGAACTATTTTAGCAAATTTATTCCTAGCATATTTTCACATTACTTTATTCATACGTCAGAAAAAATAAGCAGTAGATAAAGAGAAGTATTTCTTATCAAAGAACTACGCGGTAAAGGTAAGACGTCCCTTGGAAACATTATTGGCTAAGCTCTGAATTTTTCTACCCGCCACAAGATCATTATCACGTGATTCAACGCTTCACTCGGAGATTCGGTAGTTTGTACACCTATCAACAAACAACTTGAAGCGTTATTACGGAAAAAGAGATGAAAAAACGCTTTTTCTAAGTTTTCTTATTTTCTTTCATGGGAGGAAGAGGGGAGTTCTTGCTGCAGAGAAAGGTTGTATGAAAGAAATTATTGCTGTTGAGCTGGAAGGGGTTTCGATAACGCCTCAGCTGACAACACTGTCGGTCGCGTCATAGCCTGCAGAAGCTTTGCGGTCAGATAAGTTGCTTTGAAATATAAATAGTATGGTTGGGTACGTCTGGAAAATAGAAAGCTACACCGTCAAAACAACTTTGTAAAAGAAACTTAAACATTTGATGTTTTAAAACACTTTTTTATCTTTTAGTTTAGTTCACTTTTCTCATAACAATATTTTTGAGGTATTGAAAGTAAACGCAGTTATTTAAAAAAACCAAAGATTTGATCTCACAGTAGACAACCTTAACGCTTCTGAGAGGCATTTTAATATCTGCAGCCAAGATTCCCCCTCCTGTAGGACTTTCCTGAGAAAGTGCTCCTGTGTCTCAGGGGAGAAAACCCAGAAAGTTAAAGAGGATACAGTAGAAAAACATAGCAAAGGCAGGAAAGGACTCACGAAGAGTGGTTAGGATTAAATCCCACATCTCTGGCTTTTGTATGAAAGCGTTGGTGACATTACGTTATGGCAACCCTAGAAAAGATTATTTTAAGAAATGTATTAAAATACTTTATTATGAGGAATTTCTAATTATTAAATAATAACATAGTTTTCTATTAAATACTCAAAATACTCTAAAATTTTAACAGGACCGCAGTTTATTTTCTCATGGAATTATTTAGAAAATTATCAATTTTTAGTATTATATTATGTTTAAGTTCAATTGTTTTGCTTTCTAAAGTTATAATTAAACCTATTTTCTCATTTAAATTTCCAGACTCCAGTTATAATAGAAAAACTGATAATTTTTTGGTATCTAAGGAAGTTAAATGCTACTGTCAAAAAAAATAAAAATAAAAATTTTATCTTTAAAATTTGTATTTGCGTAATTTTCTGCATTTGCTCTGTATATTTCTGCATTACAAATTCCTATTTATGCGATTTAAAAACGGCATTGTCCTGCAAAACATGTAATCAATAGAAACAACATTTGTAAAAATGTTCCATTCATTACAATTTATGATTTTTTGTTTTTTTCGCTGTTATCTGGTATTAGTCATATAATGAGATAAAAAGAATGGCGCAAATATTTGACTCATTACTTTGTACTTTGACTTCATTACTTTGACAGTAACCAAAATGAACTGAAAATGCTTATAAAGTGCTTTTTGTGAGAAAATATGAAAGAGTATATGAAAGAAAAATAGTATCGTTATAAACGTAATGTTTTAATAAAATGATCAAATAAGTACTTTTTATTCATTGAAAAATGTCATCAAATTTAGTATCTTATGCTAAGAATTTCTTCTTCAAGGCTATAAAGAAAACCAAATGCATATTTGAATGAGAAACAGTTTTTATCAAGAAATATTCTTTTTTTTTAAATGTTTTTCACTTAACTTTCCTAAAAGTATGAAGTATATGTTAAAAATTAATGCTTAAAAACATGAACTTGGTGAAAGAGTAAAAATTTGAAATTTTATGTGTTGTTTATTAATTTATGTCTTAAGAGAAATTTTACCATATTTACAATAGCTAAATATTTTGAGCAAATTTTTTATTATTGTAAAATTGTATTTTTTTATAACATTCTGATTATTTTAATATTTACTATTTACTTAATGAATAGTTTTCTGACTATTTTTCGATAAATATAAAAGAATAATATAGAATAAAAAAATATACAGAAGTCTATAAAATAATATACATTTGTTAAACACTTAATATATTTATCATTGAAACATAAGCGTTAACTCTTTTTTGTACACTAGCTTTTCAACAAAATTTTAAAAATATTTATTAAATTATAAAATTAATATAATTTATTTTTTAATAAATTCAAAACTTGTAATTTTTAAGTTTGAAAGATGCTCTATGTTCAAAATGGCCAAACAGGATTTACTTCAATAATACAGAAACACAATTTAATATTACATTTTTCTAAAAACACCAAAATTTCTGCATCTATTTTTATGCTGTTTCCTGTATTTATCTAGTATACAATTTAAAAAATAATTTCTGTTTTTATAAAGCTGACATATTTGAAAATCTTATAGAATAGACATAATTCAACCAAAATATTGAATTTCATCGTATAAGCATTTTTAAAAATATCTTAAAACTTGAATGATGTTCACAATTCATTCATTATTTCAAGGATAATGATAAGAGCGTTATACTGATATAAACTTAAAAAAATGTAGTAACATGTCTGTTTTAAATAGCTTTCCCTAAATTGTCTTGTCAATGCAATTCACTAACAAGGTTTAATTGTAAAACGAAGAATTTCTTTTGGTTGAAATACATTAACTAACTGTCTGGTTAATCTTTTTAAATTCATTCGTGGGATAAAAATCAGTACATTACTGAGTTTTATTAAATTCTTCACAACGGAACCATATTTTTTATTCATTTTCTTCGATAATATTAGGTACATTATAAAATAGTGATAAATGTAGAATGCAAGGTGCATGCGAGAATGTGATAAGGCTCCACATTTTAACTGATGTAGAATCTCTTATGTCCAATTCGCGGTGTGATGACAAAATGTCGTGTACAACACATGTTTCACTAATACAATAATCTCTATTTTTGTGTGGTAAATGATTGATTTGGTTGTGGAACTCTAAGCACCAGATTGATTAGTATATCTAAGTTATATTTAACTGAAAGACATCATAATCTTTTGTCATGCTTGGTGTTAAAATTATTGTACCATAAAATTATGGAAAGTGTGCCATTATGCATTCTAAAATGGATATATATATATACCGATAAAACGATAACATAATGAATGTCACGATTTGTTTCAATGATAGTGAATTCTCATTAATTATTGCTACAATCAACTTCCTGTTATTAAAAAGTAACATGATATAGTTTACATGATGATATTCAACTATTATGTAAATTAAATGCGATTATCATAATGCCTCATGACTGCTAATCATTCACTGCAATAAATATTCTCTACCAGGATTAATGATACTTCAGCTTAGTTTATGATATCCTTTTATCCTCTATCTTTTCCACAATAGATCTATTCGGATGGTTAACTACAGTATAAACGGATTCCAAATGACATGACAAACTTCTACGTAAGAGATAAACAATGAATCAGCTAACTGTTGAGCAGATGATATTTGCGCCAATCATTATGCTGCTGGATCAACTCCTTGGATAGCATACTTCTAAGTGCTTCACTTCTTCAGTGAATATCATTCTATGAACTACCAAATAATGCACCATTTTTCTATACTTATGGAGCCACGTGACAAACATTTAAATAAAGATTTTGGCTTTTATCTCGCGACATACTTTTCGAAGTGAAGTAGTTACTGTTTATACAGTCAACTGAAATTGTTTCATGTCCATGTGGTTCTCTATCACACGAACCAAGTATCATAGAAATGCCAAAAACATCATAAATCATCAAATGTATTGAAGATATCGAAAATAACCATTAGATGATTCATTCATAGTCTATATTATATTACGATAAGTTGCCTATAACCGATCTTTCAAGCTGAAATGGGACACTGAACTTTAAATTCTTAAGTATGAATGACGCATATATTGTATCTCTCAAAAAATTCAGTTGGAAAACAATATTTAGCCAAACAAATAAAAACTCAAGTTAGTAATTTTTCTGTTTAATAGTTATTTATACATATTGGAGAAAAATGTGCATGAAGCCAATAATAAGTAAATTATATAGTTTATATTATGGTATTTTGTAAATGTTTTAATTATACTTTAGTCCCATCTCCCAAATAAAGTGAGATATATATTTAAACAAAGACATAAATAAAACAACAAAGTTATATTACTTGACTTGAATCTTAAGAAAGTGCTAATATAGAAATTTGAAACACGAGAATCGTATTATAAAGGCATAACTTTCAGCAATTTCATTTATACGGTTTATTATGTGTACTAGTCAATCTGTGTTCAGTTTTAGACACGAGATATGATTTAACCGGAATCAAAAATTTAATATGACTTTCGAATCATTTATAAATAATTATTTTTTACTTTGTATTGATTCCATTAACTTTAGAATTAACAATCTCAAGCTTTCATACGGCAACTTGGTTATCTTTAGTCAATCTAATATAACTTATAGTATAATTATTGTATTTAAATTAGTCAATTCATAATTTAAATATTAAATTAAAACAATGTAGTATTAAAATGTTTAAAATATTATGTTATACAATGAAATAAAGCTAGCAAAAATTGAAAATGAAAAAGTAATTAGTAACGTTTAAAATGCCTTTTGCATATTGGGTTACTTTAAAATGAATTTATTTTTACAAGTTCTGAAACTAACAGATATTTTTCTCTTGAAAATAAAGGTTGGTTGGATAGTTTACTTTATTAAAAATGTGTGGTCTATATTTTCAATTTATGTATGAAATGCTATTGTATTAATTTATGTTAATATTTTGCTACAAGATAGTTTTTTCACAAATCATTTGATTTAAAAATATTTTCTAAAAATTTGAATTTTTTTACGTAATTTGAATATTATGTTCATTAAAATTGATTTTTAAAAATTCCCTTTTAATGGTTTTTCCCTTTACTTTTATGTGGGTGTTGAAGTTGATGATAACAGATTTAAAAGTAATTAAAATTTTTTTAATAGTTTTCATTATGTAATAGAAGAACAATTACACAATAAAAATAGTTTGTATCCAAAACAATATTATAGCCTTTATAATAAAACTAAATAGTATTAATTGTTTGAGTTTTTCCTAAACGAAAATTCTAGATGAAGTTGAAATATTAATAGCAATAAAAGTAAAATCATCTGTTTATATCAGTAAGTATAAAGTAAAATCATCTGTTTATATATATATATATATATATATATATATATATATATATATATATATATATATATATATATATATATATATATATATATATATATATATATATATATATATATATATATATATAAATATATATATATATATATATATATATATATATATATATATATATATATATATATATATATATATATATAAATATAATATATATATATGTATATATATATATATATAAATATATATATATATATTTATATATGTATATATATATATATATATATATATATATATATATATATATATATATATATATATATATATATATATATATATATATATATATATATATATATATATATATATATATATATATATATATATATATATATATATATATATATATATATATATATATATATATATATATATACATATATATATATATATATATAAATATATATATATATATATATATATTATATATATATATATATATATATATATGTGTGTGTGTGTGTGTGTGTGTGTGTACAGAGAGAGAGATGGAAAACATTAGGCTTATCACTAAAAAGGTAATGAAATACATATTTTGATTTTCGCATATATTATTTTATTTATTTTATTTTTTAGTCTTATTACACTTACATATTTCCAAAGAATTCAAGTTCATTTTTTTCATCCAAATTCAAAGTATGAATAATTTTTCTACATTGTTATTAGCATAAAAGCATACGTGTTAACATTCTCATTATCTGATTTAAAATGTGGAGAGAAAGAGAGAAACTATCTTTTTAATGTTTCCATTCATCTCTTTCATAGTTTCTAAAGTGTTGCTTCAGTCTGCATTGTTGAGACTGCTAATTCACTGCTTTTCGTTAGCAAAGCTATGTGTACAAGTTATCGCATCTATTTTATTCTAAGTAGAGCCATTAAGTATGTGCCGTAATTATGTATGTATAATGTAGTGTATAGTAATAATCTTGTTTAGAGAGAAGTTATTTGAGATTTCCGCATATGTTTATAAGGATGAAAGAAAAGTTTAATGCTTGTCTGCTTGCAGTAGAATGTGTGATTTGGGATACAATTACATAAAATTGAATTTTTAGCTAATTATTCTCTTTGTAAGCATTTAGTCTGTATTTGTTTATTGCGAACATAACGATAAAAGCTTTAAAAATAACGTTTTATAGTTTTGGTAATTATGGTTGATAAAAGTAATTTATTGCTTTTTAAATTATTATAAAATGTTTTCATGCACTCAATAAATAATTTTTAATTTCAGCAAATCGTATCAGATAAGATTTTTTGAATAATAATTTAAGTCATTTATATATATGAATAATTTTATTATTAACAAGATCTATATATGTTTCCATATTGTGCTATTTTATTTCTCTTAATTATATTTTTAAATAAATGTGTGATTTATTTTTTGAAACACACATTTTCTTAATTACATATGTGGAATTATAATTTTAAGACAATTTTTTAATAATTTATGACATGTTGTTTCTACTTTTAGAATCATTCCGAAATTTTAAAATCAATTAAAAATATGTCTTCTCATTTTAATTAAAGTATTTAATGATCAATTCATAATATTTTAAGAAGGTAAATCTTCATTTATTATAATGTAAAATAGTGTTCTGAATGAACGAACCATCAAAATGTTCTACAATAATTAATACATTGTAAATCTTAACATGTGGACTATTTCCAGATATAATTAATGGCAATGAAAAAATTTATTTGGTTTGAAAAACACATTATAAATTTTCTAAATTATTTTCCTATAGTTGGTTTGAATATATATATATATAGTATTTATATATGTATATATATATATATATATATATATATATATATATATATATATATATA
>JAJQOW010002605.1:0-15159 GCA_037975125.1 Latrodectus hesperus
ATGGACGACAACGCAACATGTTTTGTTATAAGAGTTATATATATATATATATATATATATATATATATATATATATATATATATATATATATATATAACTCTTATAACAAAACACACGCTCTTGTTACTGGTAAACAAGCTTTACAACTATAAAGTATGGAAGACCATTAAAGTGGAAAATACCTTCAATGCCTGTAAAGTGAGTTTTCCTCAAAGCTTATTCGGGAGCTCTAGAAAATTTCATTTTTTCCTTCTAATATAAGCAAATAACAAATCATTTGTTTGACTGAAATCCGGACACCTCGTCTGTGTTTCAAAGTTGTGATGTTTGTTTCTTGCTCTGGAATCCGGTCACAAAGTCGGACAGTCCAGCTTATTATGTTAGAAAGGGTTTAAACTCCCTCTGGGTAATCTGTCGGCCAGATGATATAAATTGCTTAGGATTTGAAAGCTAAACAGGTTGTTCTATTTGGTTACAGAAAGATCGACATTTTAGAAATAGTTTATCTGTAAAATGTAAAAGTGCCTCTTTTCGAATGGTCATTTTCGCTCAAGATAATAAATACATACATATATATATCAATGTATTATATATGTATCTTATTCATTATCTTGATTTAAAATGATCATTCGAAAATAGGAACTTTTGTGTGCGTGTGTGCATTAAAATATAATACAAAATATAATTTCCTAATTATAATTTCAGAAGTTTGATGGTAGTTTGGACATTACTTATTAAATCATAACACAAAAAGTCTCATAAATTATAATAAATATTTTATCAGTTCACAGTAAACACATAAAAAATGTACACTAATAATAATATAAATAAGCACTTATAATTAACAAATAAGATCAATACATTTATTAAGGAATTTTTTGATACTTGAAAAATCATACATTGTGATATTTCAATGCTTTTCAATAGATGAAAGTCCGTGGTTATGTTCGATGACTGATATGTAAATTTCATATAATTGCTTTAAAAGTAATGTATTTGCAAACTGGAAATTACTATCTTTTTCTGTTCTTAAAAAGTTATTACTCGTTCGATAATTAAATTAACATTGTTAGCTTGAAACCTATTGAATAAAGTATAACATTAAACATATTATATTATTTTGATATTGAAAACTCAAAATGTCACTTTTGAGTGTTGGTAAAATTTCAAAGCAAATATTATCTTCGATATAAATTAATCTATTCATAAGTTTACAAAAAGTACCAGATTTTAAGCTATTTAAAATTTACAACGTAAAAACTCTATGTTAATATAAATTATTTACTTACTTGAAATCGTGCATATTATATACGATTGTACTACTCTATTACAATAGTTTCTTGAGCTTTTTTTCTTTTTTCTTTTGCAAACTGCACCCTCTCAATTTTCAAAATGCCCTTTACCAGAAGTTAAACATACAATATGCCCTGGTCTGTAACACTCACTGCTGTAAGTATAAATGGCAAAATATATTTTTTAAAAACAAATTTGCAAATCTCATTTGTGTATACTGGATATTGATAGTATTGAAAGATATACATTTATTCTACCATAATCCTTCTATACTATATTATAGTTTCTTATTTTTTCTAGGTCTTCCATTGCCTTCCTAAAAGTGGTAAACGCCCACAAGGGGGCGCTATCACGCACTTTAGAATCTAGGTGCATTTAACAACCTATAGCATTTAAGCATTAAGTGTATAACACGCTTCGATTATTGCAATAAATTACACCATATGAAATAACAAGTTTTGTTTAAAATTGACGTCTTAAGACAAAATATTTTGAAATATTATCCTATTTAATTTCATCAATTCAGTTAATAGACTCTTAATTATAAATCATCATTAACTTATTTTTAGAAATATAACATGAAAAAAAGAACAATTTATATACATAAAATAGGATAAAAAAATTTATTTATGTAATTCAAAAAGAGGTCACAATATCCTAGTTCTTAAAAAGTGCCTATCATGATAGCCACTCCAAAGGAGTTAATCGAATCAGTGTCCATACATCAGTCCAATATTGCGTTTCGCGACACGAAAGATGATGTTACTAGATGAATGATATTCCTGCATTTTCCTTATTAGAAAACCCTTTCTGGGAAGAATTGAAGATAGTTATAAATAATCCATAGTTGAAATTCTGTTTGGTCATAAGCATATCCATGACGGCAACCTTCATACTCACAAAAAGAAAAAACCTGAAGCTTTCGGCAATAAATTATTATGATTCAAATTTGAGAAAGACATAATTGTTCATTAGTAGTGTGATTTTCTTCTAATTGTAAAATTTATATTGAAATGCAAAAAAAGCTGTACACTTTTCAATAAAATCAAATAAGATTATTTTTATTTATTTTTTGTATGAGAAATCAAAATGAAAATATGGCGCATATATTTGTAATGGCAATTAATGTTGGAGTTTTATGTTAAGTGCTCACAATAATGAAAAAAAATTTTACCCATGGATTCAATCAACGGAAATATCATTGAAAGTGGGTAAAGTTCTTCCAAATTTAGAAGCAAGGACTAAGTAGAAAAAAATCCAAAATTTTACACCCCACATTGGATGTATCATACTTCAATGGGGACCTTGCACCCAAGACCTGTTCAATGTGCTCCAACCGCTTAGAGCTTTTTCCTTTAATATGTTGGATCTTTGGCTAAAGTGGGAATGGAACTCACATTGCCTTTTGATAATGAGAACGACGACTTTACTTAAAACGCCACCACGGCCGTTTTTGGCATAGAGTGATGGAATTAAAGTTTCTTAATATAAATCATTAAAGAACATACTACAGTGAGTTTCTAATTGTTTTCAATTTATGAGTTTTTATTGACATTTATTTCTATTGCTAGTAATTCTAATTACAATTTGATTATTTATCTTGTTGTTTTATTTATGACACTTGGACCAGCCATGCTCGCTAGCCGATGGCTATGCTAAATTAAATCAGACGGGTGCGTCTTTCGTTTTACAAGAACACTACGAAGTTGTTAGTAAGTCTTTGCTGTGAAACTCCTCCGATAGATGGCACCACCAGAGGATCCATTCTCTTAATTTTGACTTTGATGTGGAGGGGAGGAAATTTTTTTCACAGAATTAAACCCATGGTAACTTTCTTATCATTTTAAATGCATGATAAATGTACTAAATATGTATTATATTCATCTTACATATAAGTTAATTAAAATATGATGACCTTTACAATTTGATAACAAATCATGTATTGTATGCGATTTTCGCTTTGTACTTTAAATTATAGAAATGAAATTTTCCACAAAGAAATCTTGATAAAACTTTGAAAAACTAAGATGATGAAGTAACATTCAAATACTTAAGAGATAAAAGTGAAAAAAAATTCAAGTGTATTCGCTCATAATTTTTAAATAGAATTTGGTTAACATGTAAAATAAATAAATAAAAAAATTATGTGAAAAATATTAATTTATTGAACATCAAGGTTACGATTATATGGTAAATACTGTAAAACACTACTAATTTATATTTGTAAAGTTAAAAGATTCTGTTCTGAAAAAAGAAAATGTTCTGTATTTTATACAGCATAATCATACATTTCTAATAAATAATTAGAAATCTAAGCAAAATGAAAATATTTATTATTAAACTTGAGAATATTTACTGAAGATATTTATTATTATTTATAAATTTATTAGTATAAATTTGAAGATTTTGATGATGATAAAGGATGCCATTGAATTGCGTTATGTTAGGTACACAATAATAATTTCAACGAATTTAATTATTAAGTGACAGTTTATTTTATAATTACAGTCACTTATATTTTTATAAATATTGTTATTTAATATGATTGTTATGTTATTGTATAATATGCATTATTATTTAATATTAAAGAAATTAAACGCGTTGGATATATAGGGGAATGTTTTTTCAATAACTTAAAAGAATTAATATATTTGACCTACTGTTATTTTTCCTCAAAAGTTTTAGCACAATTAAAGCCAAGAGACTGGCTACCAAATTAAACAGTTGTTCTCATGGTAAATAAATATTATTTGTTTTCATTTTGTATCATGAGAAGATGAAGTTATTTACAGCAGTGTATTGTTCCTATTAGGAACAAGTTTTTAAAAAAGTGTAAGCAGTTTATATGATAACATGACAGAAAGTCCTTTTAAACTAAAACAGGACAAATGTGCTCAAAATTTTCCTAAATACATTTCAAAATTTGCTGCTCAGTTTTCCAAGTGATGCCACTTCCGATAAGAAAAATTTATTTGGGATGTAGTGCAACACTTCGGTAAATGATTATATGAATGAAACAAATTATCTCACTGCATTTGTTTGAAAAACAGCATATATATCAATCTCTCTTTCTGACAAATCATAATGTATAAAAAATAAAATTGCTTAATATTTCATATATTTATCCCTGCAATAATGGCATTTATCTCAATTATATTTTAATATACATTAGTGACTTATATGAAATATTTTCTTCCATTACTTATTATATAAATATATATATATTTATATATAATTTTTCCATTATGAGCCTCATTACAATGAGGCTCATAATGGAAAAATTAATGAAAGTTCAAATGATGATATTGAATTACATTTCTTTTACCTTTCAAAACTTATTAAGTTGCTTGGTATACTCCAATAAATTAAACAATAAAAATATTCTATGTGAATTCCTTTTTAAAAAATCAATTTCTTCAGTTTTATGTAAATAGACATAAAACTGAATTACCTGAACAGATAGTAAAATATTTGTATTAGAAATAGAGAAGTGGGCTTCAATCTAAGTTTGGGTCAGAATAAAATCTTTTAGGAATATGTCATATATGCCTTTTAGTTCTTTAAAAAATATGAATCATAAACACGGTTATTGTGTTGTTATATATATTGAGTTATAAATAATATTATTCACACATACTTGTGTGTATTAATAATTATATTTTATTAGTCATTATGAATTTTTAATGACATAAAACGCTACGTTTATTTTTCTATTTTGAATTTATGATATCAAATCAATACATAACAAATATTATAAAAGTATTTTATGAACCTTATAGAAACATTAGATAATTTCATAAGCAAATTAAATATTTTACCTATGTAAACATTGAAAATTATAATTTTAGCAATTATCTTTCTTATCTTATACAATTTATTAAAGTCATGAAAATATAAATTATATAAACAAGAAAATTCCTGCCGTCTTTGTGTTGCCATTGAATGAAGTGACAATAATTATGGAAATTAGTGTAGGACGTAGTTGAGACACCAGTCAGTCGAGAGTAGGAATATCAATCGTTGTAAAAGTGGTTCCTCTGCGCACATTCATCAATCATAATTCGTACAGTAACGAATAGAAATGGACGTGTCGAAGGAGCTTGTTCGGTGTTGTTTGATTTACGACTGCAAAGTTAGCTTATCAATTGTTACATGAAGTCGCATAATATGCCAAGCGTTTGGGGATAGAGCTATAAATGAATGTACGGAAAGACATTGGTTTCACAAATTCAGGTCCGGAGATTTGTCCGTATGTAATGAAGCTGGTGTCTGGTGGACTAATCATAAAGGAGTTCACTATGAGCTGCTACAAACGTGCCAAACGGTCACAGAAGATTTGTACTCGCAGCAATGGAACGTGTACAATAGGCATGTCAAGAGATGGAGACAGCACTGGTTAATCGCAAGGGTGTACTGTTCTTGGCAGATAATGCGAGGCATCTTGTAGCCCGGGTGTCCAAGTGATGGCATCTTATATAGTATGGCACCAGTGAATGTGCCATCTTCTCCACAAAGTGTAAGTTTAACGAAACACACACAGAGGGAGTAAAGAATATCCATGCCGGAACCAACTCAGCACCTACTACTTCAGTATTAGGGACACTAACCACTCCGCCATTTGTCGGCTTGTTTAAAATATTAAATATAAATTATCTGCCACAGATTGTACATTGGATTTAGGAGCACAATATATTGATGTTGTTACTAATCTCAGATGGTCCAATTCCAATACTAGACCAACTCCACATGTCCATAAAACGATAGGAAATCCGCAAACATAAGGGGTCTGAAAAAGCTTCCTCCAAGTCAAAATTAAATCAGCTCAAGTTTTTCCCTTTCAGTCCTGTTAGCAGCCTCACCCATGGAGAGAGGGTGACACTGGGTGGAATGTGTGCCGGGAGTATTACTTCTGGCAGGGTAAAGGCCCTTCCATTATGTCCAGCTAAAGCTAACAAGCATTCCTCGGAGACAAATCTATTACTAGCTTACGAATTGTGCTCCAGGCCTCTGCGGACTACAGAAGCTGCAACTCTCTCCCTTTACCATGGGTTCAGTTCAAGTCAGATTACATATTGCATCACCTGTCGCACAGGTAAAACAGAGGCAAGCAGCTGGTTTAAGAAGAAGACCATGATCGATAAGTATGCTACAGTCGCTACCTTCTAAGGGTAAATCCCTTAAGATTATTCAATGCAATATAAATGGACTATCTACTGCTGCCAATAAAGCTGGACCAGATTTTGGACTTGGCTGAATCCCATGATGTACAGACAATTGCCTTGCAAGAAACATAACTCAGAGAGTCTTCTCAACTGAATATTTAGGTTTTTATACTTTTCGTCGTGAAAGGCCCTAAAAGAGGTGGAGGTGGATTAGCTTTGCTAATTAGAAATGTAAATTACAGGTATATTAATATTTGACCTATGGATTCAGATCTTGAGATGAAAAACAATAGGTCGATATGCATTCTTTCAGTTCTCTCAAAACGAATTTCCAGCTCTTAAAAAATTATTTAAGCTTATATAATTACAGCTTTACCTAAAATCCTCCTTACATAAACACATTTGAATTAATGGTTGGTTGTTATTTCAATCTAAATTAAAATATAAACCTGTGGCACGACAGCCCATATGAGAGGGTCAAGGCCTATCAGTTGTCTTGACTGAAGGATACTGGGTCCAAAGCATATATCCTGGTTAAGTGGTCAACCTAATGAGAAACCCCCAATATTTAGTTCCCATGCATGCTTGCTGCTCAGTTTATCGACCCACTGAAAGGATAAAAAGTTGAATCGAACTTTTCCAGTTCGAGAATCGAACCTTCGACATGTGCCTTGGGAGAATGAAGACCTACTACTAAGCCACAAAGCTGCTCTTGTTTCAAAAATCAAAGGAGATTTTTATTTTTTGAAGTAAGTTAATTATTATACACGGTGTTTCATAATGAATGGGACAAAAGGAATAGCGCAGTGTGAGTGACGTAATGGATTTATAAAGCTAAAACAAAATTATTCTGCAAATACAATTATACAAATTTTATTTGGCAAGAGGGAAAAATATCGAATGACGAACTTGTCTCTAGAGGCACTGTTAAACAAAATGACGTCCATGCAGGAGAAAGCGTACTGTGTTTTCGAATATGCCAAAACTTCTTCGTTCATCTTCGTCCAAAGACATTTTCGCACGAAATTTCGTAAAGAACCACTGCATTGTCACAACAACGACCGGTGGGTAAAGCAGTTCCAGGATACGGGCTGCTTATGCAAAAACAAAAGCATAGCATAGCATAGCATAGCGAAGTGGCAGGACCCCGGACTTTACCAACTGGTTATCGGGTTATGCCCCACCATCTCCGAGAGCCTTCCGTAACATTTACGGGGGCCCACTTACGACCCAGCCTTTGGTTTATTTAAAATTATAGTCACATTGGTAGGACTTGAAAGCCTACAGACATCCTAGCACAGTAGGTGTCTGCATCACAGTTCAGTTACATGATTGAAACTAGTTATAAAAATTAGTGAAAATATTATATTAAGAAAAACGAGGAGTAATTACAGAAAAAGTAATTAAGGAGTTATACAATCTTAAATTAATAATAATTTACATGAATTGACAAAACATTAATGTATCATAATTCTTGAAGTATTAAATATTACTCTAACAAAGTAACTATACTATTATGAACAATATGTTATATATACAAAATTAAATGAAAGTATAATTATATAGAATTATTATGCAAGCTTACATGGCACTAATTACAAGGTTTAAAATTTTTTTTATATACATTTGACTCAATTAACATATGAAGTCATGATGTTATGGAGCACTAATAATTGGTATAAAGTACTCGTGTTCATTATTTCCTTTAAAATTATGCATGAATTGACAAGACATTAATGTTACATATTACTTAAAGCATTAGTTTTAACAGTTAAAATAATTACACTATTATGAACATCATTAGATATAAACAAATATTAAGATAAGGAAATGAAAGCATTATTGTTCATCTGATGAATTTGATGATGAATAAAGTTCATCATCTGCCATTGTTGATGAGTGTACAGGGTCACGGCATAGTGTGAGTCCCTGTTCTATTAAGAATTTGATTATTTGAATTATTTTTTTTCGTCTAAAACCGTCCTTTAGACAAAATTTCACAAATTGAAGATCTGTTTGACTATGGTGCCTTTTTATGTGGAGGGACTTTGTAGATGGACATTTCACTATGTAGTGAAGGGCAGTTCCAAAATCACCACATTTGCAGAAGTTCGAATTGGATTTGCCAAATCTTGCGAAGTATTCAGGGAAGGGTCCATGATTCGTTATTAGATAGTTAATAAAAGGGTTTGAGATGAGGAACTCTGTGGAGACTGTTGGAAGTAAATGGTGGGTGAACCTACCATTTTGCGATGTGTCCCATGTTCTTTGCCATCTTCTGATGGTTCTTTTATATAGGAGAAGTTTTAGGAAGGAGCTTGGTTTCGGCAGATTAATGATTGACACTTCCTCATTGGTAGCAGCTTCTTTTGCTTCTTTGTCCGCCAATTCGTTCCCCCAATTGCCCATGTGTGCTTTAATCCAGCTTAATTGGATTCTGCATGGTGTGTTTGTGTAAAGACACTCCTGGATATCACGGATGAGTTGTGATTTGTGCACTGGGTTGAGCAATGATAGGAGAACTGACTGGCTGTCAGTCCATATTGTTGTCGGGGCTAATTTATTGGTAATTACGTGTTTTACCGCTTCCCTGACCGCTAATGCCTCAGCTTGAAACACAGAGTTATAAGTATTTAGTTTAAATTGTTGGGTGAAAACTTTTTGGTCTTTTTGTGTGACCACGAATGCTGCTCCTGTTTCCTCGTCATGTCTTGATCCATCTGTATATAGATTTATGGCTGTTGGTATAAACTTTGGAGTTTTACATAATCTTAGGAATTCTTCAGGAAGGTTGTATACTGTTATGTTTCTAAATCTATGGAAGGGATGGATAGAATCTTTGTGGGCTGGATCTTCAAAATCTTTCGGGTTGTAGTGAGTACCATCTATTTGTATTGATTTTTTAAGCAGCAAGATTTTCGTTTTTAGGGTAGCAGCTTCGATTGTTAATGGTAAGGGTGGAATGCCTGATATAGTATTTAGAGCTATGCTAGAAGTTGTCTTAAATGCTCTTGTTATCAGTAGCAGGAAAAATCGTTGAATATTATTTAATAATTTTTCTTTCCTAGCTGTCATATGATTTGCCCAAGTTGAGCATCCATACATTACTATTTTTTCGATAATGGTTAAATATATTACTTTAGAAATTTTTCCTTTTATACCCCAGTTCTGGCTGATCATTCCACGTAGTCTTTGGGCTATTGGTATTATTTTTGTTTTGATGTAGCGAAGATGTGGTAGGAAAGAAAGCTTTGAATCTAGATGAATTCCTAAGTAAACCAAGCATTTTGTATGCCTTAGACTCTCATTATTTAAGGTAATTTTTGGATTGGATTTTAGACTTTTATTTTTCTTACCAAGAATCATTACTGTTGATTTTGCTGTTGAAATTGTTAACTTTAGATCTTTGCAGGAATTTGAGAATTGGAATAAAGATTTGTTACAATTATGTTTTAGTTCTGCTTTTGTTGCACCTCCAACTACTAGCATTGTATCATCAGCAAATGCTATAATCTCTGTGTGTTCTGGCCAAGGAGCGGATAAGAGTGAATTGAAATAGATGTTCCACAATATAGGCCCTCCTACGGAGCCCTGTGGGCAGCCTCTATTATGTTCCATTTGTACTAAGCCAGAGTCACCTATGGCTATTAATTCTCTATCTCTTAAGAAGCTAAAAATGCACTGGGATACATTTTTCGGGGCGTTACATTTTGTAAGTGCTAATTTTAGACCTGGCCACCACAGAGAGTCGAATGCTTTCTGGATGTCCAAGCTAATGAGAGCTGTATATCTGTTGTTTTCCTTATTTTTATTTATGCAATCCATTACTGCAGATAGAGCATGGTCTGTTGATCTTTTTGCTCTGAAGCCATATTGGCTGTTATGTAAAAAATTATTTTTGAATAAGGCATGCTTCAGGCGGTCTATTATGAGTCTTTCCAGAACTTTCCCAAATGAAGGCAGAAGACATATTGGGCGGTAGGAAGTGGCCAACTTTGGGTCTTTTTGCTTTTTACTGAAGAAGATCACTTGACCTTTCTTAAATGCTTTTGGGAAGTAATTTAATTGTAGACATTTATTAAAATAGTTAAGCAAGAATTTGCTATTGGCTCTATGGACCAGCTTAACTATTATGTTGTCTAATCCATCGATACCAGGGGCCTTAGAATTCTTAAGGTTTTTAATTATTAAACTAACTTCTCCTTGTGTGAAAAGTGGATCATTTGGACTTGAAAGGATTAGTGGAGTTGACCTAACTGTTGTATGGTATTGAGTGTCCTCTTCTTGGTTATCTCTGGGAAAATTAGCTTCCATGAGCTCTTTTAAGATTGATTTTATATCTTCATTTGTTGAGTTTTGGAGTGCGACAAACTGAGTCGGAGAAAATACTTTGCCAGTTGCTATTTTTTGCAATATGCCGAATTCTTTGTTATTGTTTGTACAAAATTTGGCCCAACTAGTTAATTTTGCTTTCAAAATTGCTCTTTTATAAGTTGCTTGTTGATGTTTAAATTTTTGTAACCATGAAATTTTTTCTGTTTCTGAAGTAGATGCTTTAAGTCTTCTTCTAAGTGCCCTTGTTTTGCTCTTTAATTCCTTTAGTTCTGGTGTCCACCAGTGTATGTCAACTTTTTTGTTTGCAGTTCTTTGCTTAAATGTTGCTTCTGCTGCTCTATGAACATTATTTAAAAATGTGTTGGTGAATTCATCCAAGTTTCCTACGCTTTTAATTTTAATCATTTGTTTATTTAAAGATTTTAGGATTGGTTTTACAGATTTTAGAAATTTTCTCTGATTATTTAACGTTTTAAATCTTTTATTAAAGGTTGTAATTATTGGTTCAGCTATGACACATGTTATGTAGTTATGGTCTGAACATGTTTCCTCGTCGCACACTGTCCAGTCCTGAATCACTTGGAGCAGAGAGTCTGTGCATAGGGTTAAATCCGGCCAGCCAATACCCATTGGTCCAGTAAAAGTTGGGGGGCTAGGAGAAGTATTTAGCAGATTTAGGGAATTGCAGCTTAAAAATTCTTCTAAAATCAAACCACGGCGATTGTTTGAACGGTATCCCCAAAGCAAATTTTGAGAATTAAAATCTCCACAAACTAAAATTCGTGCTGATCTGTATTGAAGTAATAAATTTCTCAGGATTCCAAGAATTAATGTTAGATCTTCACCTGGAGAGGCATATAAAGAAATTAATATTAAGGACGTGGCTTGAGAGTCTATTTGTATTGCAATTAAGTCTTTATGAGAATGAATGATTATTGGATTAATGTTTGCTTTGGATATTATTGCTGCACGGGGAGCTTCATCTGTTGAATAATATTTTCTCCAAGACAAAGGTAAACCTTTAATTTGATTTTGCTGTAGATATGGTTCCTGTATGCAAGCGATATCTTGTTTATTACTATTGAAATGATGTATGAATTGTGCTATTGCTGATCGACTTCTTTGTAAATTAATTTGAAGAATACCAATTTCTGGATTGTGAATTTCGTTGATGAAAGGTGGAAGATTAATTGAAGTGGTCATTTTTATATTATTGATAGTTTAAAAATTTTTTTTTGTTTAAGAAATTTTTTATTGTTGCACAATTTGGGTCATAGGTTGCATGATTGGTAGAATAGTTTTTCCCATTTTTGTTTTCTTGATGGCAATTAATACAAAACATTACTTCTTCTTTGCATTGATTTGTGGTGTGCTCTCCTGCACATCTTCCACAGAATGTGGCATTTTTACAGTCCCTGGCAATGTGGTTCAGGTCCTGACAATTGTAGCAACGTTTAATAGTGGAAAATTGATCTAGTCTAAATCTTTTGAATCCAAGATATATTGTTTTATTATCTAATAGTTTGTAGCCAAGGGATCGAGGGAGTTCAAAGATCAAATTCCATCTATTCTGGTTACTTAGCGTTTTCCTTGTCTGGATTATTTTAAGTGGGGATGTTGAGTTATTTAGATTGAGGTCTTCATTGATTGCTTCTGTTATTGTTTTTTCTGATATGGCTTCTGGAACACTTAATAGAATAAGTCTTAATTTTGGTGGAATTTTATGGTTTGCTTCTAAATTTTCTTTAACCAATAATTCTTTGATAGTTGTTGAATCCTAATGTGTTTTACATTGTATTTCTATAAAGTTATGCCTATAAATAACTTTTTTAGGGCGTATATTTGTATCAATTGATTGAAGTTTTTGGTGGATATCTGTTTCGGGGGATTTCTTTACAATGATTGTTGGGGGTTTTTGCAGGATTTCGCTGTATAGTGGAGGTGCGGTTGATGAATCGTCTAATGGGTTTGAGAGTTGAGGAGTTGATAAGTTTGTTTTGATTTCTGTAAGTTTATTGGAGTTTATGTTAATCATTTTTAATATTTTTGCTGAGGATTCAAGGTGAGCATTTTGTAGTTCTGATAGGTTCTCTAGTTTTTTATTTAAAATTTCTTGACAGTGTTTAAGTTGTTGAGTTTCACTTGACAGTTGGTTTTGTAAGGTAAGATTTGGGGTTGGGTTAAAAAGTTTAAGTTTTTTAGCAACTTGTGGGCTTCGGTTCTTTCATTTTGTGGTAGGAAACATTTTCTTCCTTTACCTGATTTAGAGTCAATTATAGTCTGAAGGGAAGAAAGAATTTTGAGGTACGATGGGTGACCATTTTCTGAGAGAATCATTGTTGCTCTTGGAATTAATACTTTTGAATGTTTATCAATGGAGCTGTTAGAATCTGCTAAGAATTTGGAGCCAACTGATAGATTTCCTTGTTCCAGGTTGGTTAAATTAGACGTGGATTTTGATAATCTTAGGGTTGATACATGAGAATTAGCTCCTGATTCCATATTTTTGTCGTGTTTATTGCTATATAGGTAAAAATGAGGAATTTTGTGGTTTCTCTCTACAGTGATGAAGCAGAAGTGACCCAGATGCCATCACCATCACGCCCCGCACAAAAATCCGTGCATTCGATGCACTAATCGAAAAGCAGATCCTTGACAAAAAAAAAAAAAAAACAAATCCTTGGAATAATGTGAAAAATATACAAGTCCTGTAGGTAATAAAACCTTAAAAGCTTTTATTAAGAACACGAAAAATTTAAGTTCTATATTACAGACACTGAAAAACTTATAATAATAATAATAGTAATTAAAAAATAATAGTAATTTAAAAAAAATAAAATAAAAATGAAAATAAAATAAATTTAAATAAATAAATAAAAACAGAATTTGATAGGGGGAATTGGAACTTTAACACTAAAAAGTTTAAGTCCTAGATTTAGGTAGTGGAATTGAAAATAAAATAAAACAAACAAATAAAATTTAAAAAAAAATTATAATAAAAAATAATAATAAAAAGGGGGAAAAAAGTTAATAAGATATTAATAAAATTATATTTTTAAGTAGGCTCTTTAGAAGCACATTAAAAAATTAAGAGCTTAGAAAGTGGTCCCAAGTCGCTACGACAATTAGGAGCCGAAATATCGCTAATTAATATTAAATTAATTTGATTAATTAGGCGCAGTGAATTTGGTGTCCAAAGGGTTAAGTTGAAGCTGAACAGGGGGACATGGCGCGAAACTAAATTTGGGACTTAGAAGAAAAACGTTATCAATGGTTATACATAGGGGAGGAATGAAGAAGCATAGGGAGAAAATTGAGAAGAAAAACAAATTTTTATATCACAAATTAATCCAAAACTCATTAACTATTGATTATTTTTTAAAAAACAAGACATACTTTAAATCACAAGGATCTGCTCCGAATAAAAATAAAAAGATTGGAGTGGATTGATCAAAATTTCAAAAGTTTTGGTAGTATTAAAATAAAGTTGACAATCAGAATACTTGAAAATACACAAAATTTAATCAACAAAGTTTAAAAAAGTATAGAAAATTGACTATTGCACTTAGAATTTTAATTCATACATTTTTAAAGACATTATATTATCCACTCCAGTTGAAAAATTATTTGAAGTAGATAGGACAATCAGGGCCGAAGTTATTAATCAGTAATTAAAAAGCTAGAGAAAATTTTCAGAGAAATTGTTAAAAAAACACGGAATTTTTAAATTTATTAAAATTATCATAACTTCGGACCCGCTTATCACATTTACACAAACCATGCATCAAAATGCGCAGAATCATCGTGCGGAACGAAACAAAATGACATCTGGGCACTTACCTAATTAATTAGCCACTCATGATGTTGTTAAGGTGCAGCATGTAGGGAAAAAGTCTTGAGATAAACAGAAGTTCTGAATTTTAATTGTCGAATACTGAAGATAAATATAATCCAAAATACACAAAAATTTACATAAAGGTGGTTCAAGGGGTTGTTGACAGGCCTGTAGTTGAAATTTAATGTAATAATAAATTGCCGCCGAGATTATGTGGTTTTAGCACAAGTCACTGCCTTCCGTTGCTGGGGGCAAGGTGTTGGTTACTATGGGCTACTTTGTTAGGATGGCGAGAACGCCATGTTGGAAAATTTTTTAAATATTTTCAAAAATGGTTATAACTCCGTTGTTTTTGAAGATATTGATACCAAATTTTATCACAAGATGGATTAAGCCTTTGTACACACACAAGTGTAAAAATTCGGTTTAAATCGGTGTTTAAACACTATTTTGAATGGGAGTTGAAAGAGCGTAGGGAGAAGACGTCCTTCTTCCTCGCGGGGGCGGGTCCTCTAATCGCAAAAACAAAAGCT
>JAJQOW010002606.1:0-15139 GCA_037975125.1 Latrodectus hesperus
GAATAAATATAAAAGTCTTGGATCTTGGATCTAATATGTTTTACGAAGTGTCGACTTGCGTAGCAGGCACTTTACTTCTTCATCTGTAGTAGCTCCATGAGGAGAAAAAACATGTCTTTACTCACGGAGAGCGCTAGCCTGACTGCGTGTAATAGCCAATCAGCTATGAGTGTTTCATAACTGGGTGTGGTTACCAGAAATGAGAATTTTCAATGTAGAAAGAGAACATAGATACAAGTTTGCATGATAATATTTAGAGTTCAAAATGAGAAAATCTGAGATAAATAGTTCCGGTTAATAATACAAGTAGATGAAAATATATACACTATTTACATTCATCTCTTTCCTTAAGAAAATATCTTGCTATTGGTCTATATTTGCAGTCTTCCGCAAGATATTGATATTTAAAAATTTCGTTGAAATTTGCTGCTTCGCAATTCTGAGCTTTTTCATAAAATTTATTTAATTTTTTTATATGTTCGGCTATAGATCGTCTATTTTTAAATCTTTAGCTATATTTTTATTTCTGATAAAGTATGCGGCGTTTGTAATTTGTCTTAATATCTTGTACTGAAAACTAATAATTTTTTCTTTTGTCCATTTTGTTGTTAAAGTTCCATACTGGGGATGCATATGTTATAATTGGTCTTATCATTGAAATGTATAGAAGTCTTTTAAATTTGAGCGAAAGATTTGATTTTTCACCTATAACTGCTAAACACCCATAAGCTTGTGTGGCCTTAGTGATCACATTGTTTATATGTTTTGTCCATTTCAAGTCACTCGTTAATGTAATTCCCAGATATTTAGCAGAGTATACTTTTGGGATTTCTCTGCCAAATAAGATTAGTCCATTTTTATTCCGATGTTTGAATTTATTTCTCCTATTTCTTTTAAACAGAATCAGTTGAGATTTTTCTGCATTTATTTTAACTCTCCAATAGTTGCACCAGTTTTCTATATTATAGAGCGAAGGTTGTAGTTTTTGCATTGCATAATTAGGGTTACTTGATTCAGCCAAATTGGCCATGTCATCAGCGTAAAAAGCAATTTTCGTTGTTTCATCCATGGGGAAGTCATATGTGAAGAATAGGTATAGTATCGGCCCAAAGATGCTTCCCTGGGGTACTCCAGCATTTATTTTTCGCGTTAGTGATTTTTGGTTATTTTGCGTGACTTGAAAATATCTATCTGTTAAGTATGGATTTAGTAGCAAGATGATATCTGAGTCCATATTGATATTGATTAATTTTTGAATAAGTCCTTTGTGCCAAACTCTATCAAACGCTTTTGATACGTCGAGCATTACCATGGCAGTGTATAAATTTTTGTGTAGATTGTCACCAATAATTTCTATTATTCTAGTAAGTTCTTTAACCGTTGTTAGATTTTTCCTGAATCCATATTGTTGATTTGGTAGCAAGTGAAAGTAATGTTTGATTCTGTAGTAAATAATTTTTTCAAATATTGTGGGTAGTAAGCTTATAGGTCTATAATTTTCTGCTTTTCTGGGATCTTTGCCTGGTTTGGGAAATAATATTATGTCAGCAATTTTCCAGATTGTAGGAAAGTAGCAGTATTTTAGACAGTTATTAAAAATATTTACGAGTTTTGATAGATAATCTTTTGGTAAGTGTTTTATCATAGAGTTGGAGATTTTATTTCCTCCTGGTGCCTTTTTGGTTTTTAGTTTCTTAACAATTTCTATTAACTCTTCTACGTCTGTAGGATTTATTGTTGCTTTTGGTTGATTATTATTTATAAAATAGTCCACGTTTTGTTCAACTATTTTAGTAAAAGTATTGTTTGTATCCGGATTTGGATTAAATTGGCTGTATTACGAGTTTGAGAAAATTTCGTTTTTCTTCATTTGAGTAAACATGACCGTTTTTACCTTGAAGCCTGTTATTTTGTGTTTTCTTCCTTTTAAGTTGCCTGGCAAAAGTCCAAATAGAGTTGTTTTCTGTTGTCAGTTTTTCGACTTTTTGTTTCCAGTTTTCATTTCTGATTTCGTCACAAAGTTTTTTAATTTGTTTATTCAATTTATTCACTTGAGTTTTGTAGTGGGGGTTCAGGGTTTTTTGATATCTTCTTCTAGTTCTGTTTCTTTCTTTTATTATTTCTCTTACATTGCTGGGAAGCTTTAGATAATTTTTATGATATTTCACTGTTATGGTTGCTGTATTTTTTGCATTTACTATGTTTTCAATGAATATTCTTATATCCTCCGAGATTTTATTTTGCATATTTATATGTGTTTGATGGTTTTCTTCATTGTTGTTCTAGTATTGATCCTGTAGAATGTTGTAGTATGGTTGCCACTTTGTTCTGTAGAGATATTTTTGTTCAATTATTTTATTAATTCCCAGAGACATTCAATAACTGGGAGGTGGTCTGAGGATAGTTCATTTAATGTATTAACTGAAAGTGGAATTTGGTTATTGCTTAGAAAGATGTCTAATATATCTCCTTTATTTCTATAGTCAAAATGCGTTGGTTCTATTGGTGCTACTATTGTATAGTTATAGTTTTGTGCAGCGTTTAATATTGTGGTTCCGTTTTGATTAGTAATTTTACATCCCCAGTGTATATTTTTACTATTTAGATCTCCATCTATGATGGTTGGGAAATTGGTTGAAAATATATCAATAACGTTCTGTGAAGTTAGTGTGTGCTGAGGTCTATTATAAATGCTCGTAAATTTGATATTTATTTTGGGTTTAAAGGTAACAATTATAGAAGTTTCTTCATAACCATTATTGTTATTGTTGCTGTAAATCGTTGAGTTTAATGATCTTTTAATTGCTATGGCTGTCCTACCTCCTTTGTGGTGAGCTCTATCAGTTGTATATACGTTGTAATTTGGTATGTTGAATTTGATTGCAGGCGTTAGATGCGTCTCCGTGAGTAAGATTATGTCAATGTTATATTGATCCAGGAAGTTTATGAGTTCTTGTGTCTTTGGTTTAATGCTTTATGCATTTCAAAAAGCCACTGTGATTGGGCTAAAGCTTTGTTGGTTTTTACTCATTATTTACTGTTATTGTTCCATTTTGTTGGGCCTCCATGGCCTCGTTAAATTTTTTCAATTGAGTAGTTAATTCTAGGATTCCTGAATTTTGCATATATTTTACCAGTAATTTTAGCTCATTTGCAATTGATTTTGCTTCATTTATTGATTCTTTTGTTTTAACTATTGTGTCGTTTTCTTGAACCAGTACATTTGCGTATGTTAGTTTGGGGTTTGAACTGGGTACAATTGTACTTTTTATTTGTGCATTTAGATTTTGTTTTCCTTTTATTTTGGGAAATTTATTACATCCCCTGAAACAAGCAGGATGGGCTTCGCCACAGTTGGTTTTTTTTCACATTTCGCAGGTGTGGTAGTCGGTTTATAACAATTTGAATGGTGATGGTCCTCGGCACATTTCACACACTTGAAATTGTGGTGACATGAGGTTTGTGCATGAAAGAAGCCTTGGCATCTAAAGCACTGCGTTACTCCTTTTCTTCCTTTGTCTGTTTCTATTTTAACCTCTAGGTTAAATATGTGAGACATATTGTAAATTTCTTTTGACTTGTCATTTTTAGGGAGAGTAACAATGTATAGAGGTAAGTTGATTTTGTTCCCCTCAACTTTTTTGGTCATCTGGGAAACATTGATAATTTAAAACCCCTCTTGGATTAATTCTTGAGTTATTTCTTCTGCATTATAGTATGGCGGAAGGTTGCGTATGACTATTTTTAGATTCTTGTCTTCTGGGAGGACAAAAGTGTAGTAGGTGATTTTTATTTCATCTAAAGCTGAGGTGACTTTTCTATGTGTTTCGGCATTATCCACTTTTAATGTTAAAATTTCAGTTCCCGTCATTTTTCCTTTGTAACCTGATATATTTTTTGATTTGAAGAGTTCCTGTAGATTTTTCCAATTAATTGTTTGGTCTTTTACCACTATTGGTGGTATTTTAGTGTTCTTTTTGGCTGGATGGAAGTTTTGTGCATCACTCATTTCATTGTTATTATCTGTGACTTCATTAGATTTTTTGTTAGAGACATTAATTTTTTCCTCAATTTTTCTTTTGTGATGACTAACTTAGGTTTTAAGGTTTTAACAGTTTGGCTTAAGTTCCGGGTAGTCTTCATTTTCTGATACAATTTCGACGTCATTGTAATCGCTTAGGACTTCAAATCGATTATTAGTTGTAACAGAAAATGGCGGTGGCGCATTTACATTAGTTTTTGGAGTGTCCCTATTTTTCGAGGTTTTCGCCCTTTGGTAACTCGCAAGGAGCTCAATTAATTTCGTCAGCTCGATGCTGTGTATTTGCAGTAGTTCTATTTCACTGTCCGTAAGTTCCTCATTACTAATCTTCTGAATATATTCGGAAGTTAGTCTAATTTTATTGCTGATGGCCCTTATCCCGATTCCAGAGTCATGCATGGCCCTAACCGTGGTGGGATATTTATTTTTAAGATTGTAAATGTTTCGGATCATTGAACTTAAGTCCATAGCCTGAGGGGGAAGGTTTGGAGGTGAAACCTCCATCTGTCCGGTGGACTGCGAAGAGTCCATGCAGTCCAAGTCAAATCACAAGAAAATTTGCCCCTTGTGTTGGCACCGTAAGGTATCCAGGGACTTCTACTTACACAAGTCACTATCTCCGTTGGTGATTATCTTTAAGAAGCTTGAGTAAGATTGTAGCATAAGAATATGGAAATTTAAGACGTGGTCTGTAAGAGCTCAAAAAATTAGCGTCTACACAGTGACTCAAGTAATTACCTGATTTGATCTATGAAGACGATATAAAAGTAACTAATATTGAGTAACACTTTATAAGGGTATATTTATACTCCTTCACAAATACAGCGCTACAAATCATGATGAATAGAAACGGTTCGATAAAATTAAATATGGAAATAATCATTGAGCATTTTATTACTAAACAATTTCCTTTCAGATATGGTGGATAAGTATACAAGATTAAAATAGAAAAAATCAGTTAATTTTTTTAAATGAATTTTCGAATCACCATTATTTTCGTATAATAAATTGATTTCTTAAAATATGTACAAAATTCATTTAGAATATTTTGCACATTAAAAGCTTTTTTAATGAAAAATCTAAAGTATTTTAACTGAATCTTCTAAACGCCAAATTAGATTAATCATCAAAAATTTTGTTGTTAAGAAAATCGAATTATATTTTTAAGAAGTGAAATAACATGACATTTGCTTTTCAAACGAGGAAAAGTCAAAATTTAATGAGGTTCATTGGAAACTATATTATCAATTAAAAAACATAAAAATTATTAAAGTAAAAATAGTTGACTTCAATTTTCATATACTTTTGAAGTAAAAATCAATTTTTTTTATAATCCTTGTATAAAATGTAGAATTTAAAATGATATTTATTTTAGGATTAAAAATGTTTTAGATATTTTGATAAAAATTGTTGCCCTTTGAAAAAACACCCATGTTGATGAATACTTTAATAGCAAGTTGATAGAATAAAAAAATTGAAAGACGTGAAATGATTATTCTTACTCTGTAGAGTTTCTTAGTTCCTCATCTGATTCCCCTTCTCTTTGGACCCCTTCAGGCTAAAATTCTAGGCCGCGCCGCTGTCCATGGCTTTTTTGTCTATGGTTCGAATGAGGTTTGAGAGGAAGACTAGAAAAATATTATTACAATGAATTTAATAACGTTTCATTACTTTGTAAGAACTCACATCCAAAATTAATTATGAGCAGATAAATATTTTTTTTTCAAAACTCCTAAACAAAAACAGAAAAATCAAGTTTTTGACAAAAATTTAAAATTTTAATTTGAAAAACAGAAATAGCATTATTCTAAATATTTATACTGTAAAAGAAATACTATCTAATGTTTTATTAATAATACTATTATTTGTATACAAGATTAAGATATAATGCTCCAGTAAATCTTTCCTGAAAATATTGGCATTACAGTCTTAATAAAATAAATGAATATTTGTAATTAGAAGAATTTCTAATTACAAAAAAAGCAGTTTATGTCTCGAATTGATTTCGAACTCGAATTTCGAGTTACCATTACAATATGAATACATTACGAAATATTCTAAGCTTATATAAGATAATATTATTAAGTCCACTTATATATATATATATATATATATATATATATATATATATATATATATATATATATATATATATATATATATATATATATATATATATATATATATATAATATATATATATAACTTGAATGATAATTATATTATCCGGTGAAATCATGTTGCATGTTTAAATGGTTAATTCAAAAAATTAAAAAGTTTGTTACTACGTTTATTAAATCTGTTCCTAAGAAATGCTTTAATTTTCTTAACATTAAAATGCTTTTAGCAATATTTTTCAATCATATTTAATACATTGAAGAAAAAGAATTATTATTGTACGAAACAATAGTAATAATCAGAGAGAATTACGTTTTCCATATTACCGTTATAATCTTTTAAAAATAATCTTATTCTGAGAGCTTTCAACAATTGTTTCTTTTCTTTCATTATGATGTCACAGTTAAACATCATTGATAAAATCGCAGTTTGTTGTATAAATTACTAATTAAAATTAATTATTATTAATAAAAGTAAATTAATATTTAATAAATTAATCTGCCCATTAGAATCAGGCGAGAATGACTATTATCACAGAAAGTAATGAAAACTACATTTAATATTTATATCATAAAGAAGAAATTTAGCATTTTATACATAAACAGTTAATTTTCTTTACTATATATATATATATATATATATATATATATATATATATATATATATATATATATATATATATATATATATATATATATATATATATATATATATATATATATATATGATTGGTCTTTATGATTTCTTACTATATTATATGTTTGAATGAAATTAAGTCATAACAGAGAATACTGCATTAGAAATTTGTAAGCAATTTAATATCTTTGGTAGAAAACAAAATTATTAATTTTGAAAAAGTTATTTTGTTGCAAGTCAGTATTCACTGAAAAGTAAAGAAATATTTTTTTCTCCTCAATGTTGTTGTACATAGCTTCTTTGCTTATATAGCTAAATAATATTTGCATCCAAATAATTATAAAATTTTTTACATATTATAGCAGAATTCAATGCAGGTAAAATTATATAAATCTTCAAAAACTTTAGTTTTAAATTTTAATCAAATTTGTTTTTATAATGAAAAATAAATATAATATTTATGGTCTTGGTAAGTTTTTTAAAATTTATTGAGATTCTTGAAAATTTTATTATTTGATAAGAATAAAAATTACATCCATCAAAAAGTAAAAAAGACTGTCTTCAACTTTCATAAGTTCACCTAGATAAAATGAAACAAATTTTCTTTTAATCCTTAAACATTGTAGAATTTAGAGGACTGTTCATTTTAAAATTAAAAATGATGCAGAGTTTTAGAATGCCTTCCTTCGAAAAAATTGTCTTGTGGTTGAATCAAATTGATGAAGCATTAGAATCGGAGAATATCAAGGGATTATCATTACATTTCTTGGCTTTCAGCTAATGGCTCCAAATTCTGCCGCCTCTGTGGCAGCCAATGCAAAATCCCTCTGGCGGCTTCGTTGCAGAGCTCAGAATCATTCCGTCGCAGACAGCAGAGGTTTTGGATTCGGATGGGAGACCATAAGAATGTTATTTCAGAGAATAGCAGTGCATTTTCTTCATTTCGTAAAAAAATGCAGGCGGAAGCTGCGCATATAGGAAAAAGTATTTTTTAGAGCAAAATTCATTTATGTGAAATACCCCTCCCGAAAAGTGTTGTTGCTAATCACAGGACTATCTAGCAGAGCTAGACAGATGCCATGGACCCGAATCAAGTGTACAGTAGAAATATTTGCAACATTTTAATCTACAAATCATAAATTACATTGTTTTAAAAACTATTAAGCACAAAGTTATTAACTCATGTATTATTATTAATAAAAGAAAATGCTAATATTTGTATTAAAGTTTAAAATATAAGGTTTTAGTGAAAAAATAAACAGGTCATGGGGAAAGGAACATTCCTTCCCACATGATGCAGGTAGCTGCATTCAATGTTGCCAGTAAAATTTAAAAAAATCCGTGTGTGGAAAAAAGAAAAATCAATTTATCAGGAATTGATTTTAAATTCAAAAAATTGCATTATTCTTCGCTTATTACGATACAAATTACAATTACAATACGCCTTGATTATAACAGGAAAAAAAGTTTAATTTTGATAGACTTGGGAATATTTAAATGATTATTCTTATAACAACATTTTTATGATCAGCGTATGAAGTTATATCAAATTAAGAATTTTTATGCAAACAATTCTTGAATAAAGTGAATAAACACCCTTCATATTATATATGGATATCTTTAAACGTAAAGCTCTAGCAGTAATTAATAAATAAATACGCGCGCGACCTTACACACTTTAGTTGATTTCAGTGTGATATATAATTTAAAGTACTTATTGCATGTAGTCATTTCAACCAGGTGTCAATACTACTGAAAATAACAACACAAAATGTAGCATTTGTGTTCAAACATATATCTATTTCCTTCAAAAATCCAAATTCAATTGTTTATTTTTCTTCATTTTGTCAGTTAGGACATATAGAATTTATTAAAGGAGTTCATTTATTAAGTGAATTAAATTTTCCTATTTTCATTATATACAGGGTGATTATAAAAAAACTTTGCCAACATCTGCGCTTCTAGCGTCCATTCTATTTAACCGATCAAGATGATATTTCAAATATAGTTCTTTTGAGATATGCGCTCGAGATTATGTGAATGGCAACACAGTGGCCCTCGCGGTTGCAGTTATAGTGACAGAAACTCGAAATTTTCGAATGGCAACGTCTACTTTTTACCATCGCAAAATGTTTAGCACATGCAAAAACCCTAAATAGCGTTGAAACGGTACCGATATGTCTAAAAACGGACGTGTTTTGCAAACACAAAAAAGAGTTCTGAAAACCAGCCAATAAAACACGATCTGAGCGCACGCAATAAATTTGCATGTGACAGAGTCAAGAAACCAATCACAGAACGCCGGTCGCCAGATATTCAGCGTAGGAAACCTATAAAATACCAAGCGGGTATGCGAAGTCGTCATTCGGGAACTCGCACATGCCGACGATATGAGTCTTCCTAGGAAAGTTCGCGGTGAATTGATCAAACTCTATTACCAAAATGGGATGAACGCTGCGGAAGCCTTGCGTGTGTATCGCCGCAATCATCGACAACTACGCGGCCCATGTACTCTGCAAGCTCTGCGTGATTTAGTGCGGAAATTCGAAGATACAGGCTGCACCTGTGACACACAGCGCTCCGGACGGCCAACTGTTTCTGAGGACGTTGTCATGGAAGTGCACCATACAGTGACTGCAGGACACACAGAAACCGCAAGAGGCATAGCGCGCGTGTTGGATATTCCGAACTCAACGGTCCGCAAGCTCTTGCGCTCGGTACTTCACATGTTTCCTTATCGATTCCAGCGCGTCCAGATGTTGGAGCCGGGTGACCCACAACAACGTCTGGACTTCGCAAATGCATTTTTGTTACGATATGATGCGGATAACGACTGGCCACTTCGCATACTATGTAACGGACGAGGCGCATTTCACCTTAAATGGCAGCATTAACACAAAGAATTGTGTGCACTGGGGAGAGACGAATCCTCATGCTGTGGCGCCAGTACCATTATTTGACGCCAAAGTGACTGCGTGGTGTGGCATTACAGCTACATTTGTTCTGGGCCCGTTCTTCTTTGAGGAAACGACCCCGACTGGCCCTGCAATATGTTCTGTAACGGGACCTCGGTATGCAGCCATGCTGAAAAATTATGTCTTACCGGAGTTGCGTCGGCTGAATGCACTCAATGACATTGTTTGGGTGCAAGATGGTGCACCTCCACATATAGCGAGGTCAGTTAAAAGGCTCCTGGATCAGCATTTTGGTGATCGCATCATCTCACGCTATTATCCTTTTCCGTGACCTGCGCGATCCCCAGATCTGACACCTATGAATTTCTGGTTTTGGGGCTATCTCAAATCCAGAGTTTATCTGTGCAATCCTCAAACTTTGTCGGACTTAAAGGATTCTATACGGCGTGAGATTGGAAACATCCCTCGTGCCATGTTGCGTGCAGCGACATTGTCCACCGTCTCCCGCATGCAATGCGTAATTGCCTGTGATGGCACTCATGTGGAAAATGTTTGAAATTAATAAAGATTTTTTTTCTCTATGTGTTCTCATCATTGAGCAGTGTCTTGTCTCTGTCGTATGCATTATTCCTCCGTGCGCCTTGAAGAACTGTTTGTATGTGTATAACACGTCGGTTTTCGGACATATCGGTACTGTTTCAACGCTATTTAGGGTTTTTGCATGTGCTGAACATTTTGCGATGGTAAAAAGTAGGCGTTGCCATTCGAAAATTTCGAGTTTCTGTCACTATAACTGTAACCGCGAGGGCCACTGTTTTTCCATTCACAGAATCTCGAGCGCATATCTCAAAAGAACTATATTTGAAGTATCATCTTGATCGGTTAAATAAAATGGACGCTAGAAGTGCAGATGTTGGCAAAGTTTTTTTATAATCACCCTGTATATATTATATAAATGTATATATCAGGTAGGTACAAAATTCTATCAACTCAACTTGCTTTCAATTTTTTTTAATAACATGTCTGAGAATGCGTACCATCTCATGTAAATGAAGCACATCTCTTAAAGAAGTAGCGGTATCCTCGTGGTTAGGGCATCGGCCTTAGGTCCGAAGAACTGGGTTTGATTCCCGATGCCGCTGACTACCCACCAAGTTCATGCGATACACGTGTTCGTTAAATCTGTGGAATCGAAAGTTCTGTTGCCGGTCACTGAGCAGTTACTCAGAGTGAAATGGTCTGGAGAAAATTTCCTCCCTAACCAGATTAAAATCTAAATTGAGGGAGTCGATCCTCTAATGGTGCCATCTATCGGAGGACTCTTAGACCAAAGGCATACTTTCATCTTCGTGGTGCTCTGGTTAAAAGAAAGGCGCAACCTTCTGACTTAATTTCGCATAACCGTCGGCTTATCCGAGTGTCATAAATAACAACAAAAACATTAAGATAAGTATCCCTCCCTTACTTAAAAAGAAATGAATTCAATCAGTCAGGGAATGACAATATTGATGAAATTCCACTCTAGAAATGAAGCAAAAGTATTCACTTCATTTGCGCTTACACGACGAGACATTTTTATTGGATTAAAGTCGCGATGCAAAAAAAGCAGAGAATGATGTTCTCTTTTGTTTAATTGTACAACAATGTAATATTTTAGTGGAATATGTTTCATTTGTTTAAGTTTCTTCTTATTGTAATAAGCTAGTTGCTATGAAAATATGCCTCGTCAGTGGATCCTGAAAGTGCTTGGCAATTGACTCACTTCATATGAAGTCAAAGTCAAATGTTAGATACCATCGTCGAATATTTGTTTGTTTGTTTACTACATCCGCAGCTTAAACTCTATTAAAATTGAATCTAATTGGTTATAAGCAGTTTTGCGCTCATATTTATTCCGCCATTTTGTCCATTCGTCTCCAGTTGTCCATGATGAACATTTTAGTCAAACCAATTTTTTCTTAAGACTTTACTCTATTCTGTTAAAGTATAATGACGATTAAATATGAGTTATATGGTTATTTTAAAGAAAAGTTTGGCAACTGGTGATCATGAAAAATAATTTGTTTCATTACCTCTTCTATCATTTCACATAATACAATTCTGACATCAAATTTTTCTCGCCCACAAAAAAAAAACTTCTCTTTCTTTTCATCATACTTCTTTTTTCCTTATTTTCGAAAATTATTCAGCTTATTTAAGCAGAAATATTAAAAAAAAGAATGAATATTCAATAGTTAATTTATTATTAAATGTGGCATTGTAAAAATTAAAAAAAAAACCTTGCTATCAAGTTGCTGTATAAAATTAAATTAAGCACATTTACGAAATTGAAATATGAATATGCACAACTATATAATGTAAGTAACCTACGTTTGGTATTTATCAAAGGACAAGTATTTTAGTCGTGTGACAAATAGCGAACGTAGATTGTGAATGTGTGTGTGTGTGTGTGTGTGTGTGTGCGTGCGTGTGTGTGTGTGTGTGTGTGTGTGTGTGTGTGTGTGTGTGTGTGTGTGTGTGTGAGTGTGTGTGTGTGTGAGTGTGTGTGTGTGTGTGTGTGCGTGCGTATTCAAGAGATATTTACGATGTCAGAAATTAAATTTATGAACATTAGTGGGCCTGATGTTCATGGTTAGAAAGTCTTATAAAGTTTATTTTTTAAATTTTCGGTGCCATATAGAAAAATAATGTGCTTCAAAGGCATATAAGAATTTGTAATATTTTTTATCCACAAAACATCACAAAGAATTTAGACGTCATCGGTTAGTGAAGTTAATTCATTCAATAGAAACTACTAAACAATGTTAAATTAAGTATTGCATCGACATCTTATCCGTTTTGCTGAAAAAAACTATAAGGCAGTGCCTTTATCAGTTGAAATGGAAAACATGTCTGAATCTTCATGCAATGAAGTAACCTGAATGGTAAAACTTGCTAATACGATTTACTTCTGATATGCAAATGAGGATGTTCAAAACTTAATATCGTGTAAAGAAATTCATGAAATGGATTTAAGCATCCGATGTTAGAAATTAAATTGATTCTGAGGACATTAGCACTAACGAAGATTGTGAAGATAATAATTTAAAGTAAAAAATAAACTTAAATAAAATTAAGAGTTAACTCTTAGTTGAGAACGGCCTCTACGATTGAAAGGAGCAGAAAATTCTGCAAGGTTATTTCCTAATTTACTAAAATTTCTGTCACTTTATATCAAACGGCGAAATCTATATTAACTTTATAAAAGATACCAAACAAGCAAAAATTAGTTTTTTTTAAAGAAGAAAAAAATGCTGAAAATTTAAACGAAGAAGAAAATTGTATAAAGAAAGGTGAAATCACTTAATCAATTTTTTAAAATCTTATTGACTATGGAGATAATACTTTTTACAAAATAAAAATACTTAAAATGAAGAGGGTTTTGCTCCAACCTTCCTATCCTGTAAACTTGAGAATGGGGCACTTATTGTCAACTGTGCAGATCTGGGGAGCTCAAAGTGACTGGAACAGACTGTCAGTGACATAAGCCACTGGCAGGAGCAAAACCTCTTGGTGGATGAGGCAAGTAAACTTGTCAGAACCACCAAGATAATTGCAAAACTGTTGAAAATCTGCAGTAAACTGGAGCCTAAAGAGGTCCTGAGAAAAATCGAAGCACAGAACGGTGGGGTCACTCCAACAGAGTGGAACGTTCTTAACATCAAGAACGATCCATCTGTGTGGACCATCGTTCTTAGTGTGCCTGAACTAGATGCTGCCACACTTGGTGTAAGGGGATATAAGTTTCATATCGGACTTCACCAAGTGCAGGCTAAAGTACTTAACAAACCCCCTCCTGCTGATGAGGGTGAAAATAGTTCAAGCCAACCTCCACCTCAGTACAAGTGGTACCACTAACCTCAGGAAGAAGTTTCTTGCTGGGGATATACACCTGGCCCTGATTCAGGAACCCTGGCTGGTTAGGGGGAGAATCAGTGGCCTCAAAGCAACTAAAGGTAAGCTTATCTATTGTTCCAATAGCAACGCTAGAACTTGTATACACTTACATAAAAATATTGAGGTTTTACCCCTCTCTGAATTTATCCTTAGGGACCTGACAGCTGTGAAAGTAAAACTCAACATAGAGGGAGCGGACAGAGAAATTGCTTTTGGCTCTGTGTACCTGCCCTATGAAGAGAAGGCTCCACCTGATCATTCTCTGCACAAGCTCATGAACTTTTTCAGAGACAACAACTTACAGGTAGTCCTAGAACTAGACTGTAATGCTCACCATGTCTGGGGAAGTACGGACACAAATAAAAGAGGTGAATGCCTTTTAGAATTCATTCTAAGCTACGGGTTAGATTTTCTTAATGAGGACAACGAACCAACTTTCATTACTTCCAATCGATCTGAAGTAATTGACGTTACCATAACGACAACGCTAATTAGTAAAAATATCAAAAATTGGAAAGTAGATGGCAGACCTTCTAGCTCAGACCATCAAAACATCCATTTTGAAATTCACTCTAATGTGTGTCTGGATCGCATATTCAGAGACCCAGTTAAGACGGACTGGAAGAAATTCCAAAAGGAACTGACTGGGTTGGTTGAGCTCGGGAACAGACCTATTAGAGACAACTACGATCTAGAAGTTACAGCAGACCTTCTGCACACTAGTATTCTAGATTCTTATCATAACAATTGCCCTATTCGCACTAGGAAAGCTAAACTCCAATCCTTGGTGGAATGACTCTCTAGCAGCCGAAAGGACAAATATTAGAAAACTTTAATAAAGCCAAGAAAAATGGTGAACGGGAGAACTATAAAATGGCCCTCACTAATGTTAGCATCAAGCTGTATTATTACTTAAAAAATGAGTGGCCACTAGATGGCAGTGTTAAATATGTCATGTTGAGAAGTATGTACAAGCAATTGAGAGAAAGAGAGATTGTAAGAAGGAGCTCGCGATGAAGGAGCTACCTTAAAGTAATCTGTAAATAGTTTTGTAAATAAATCTTTAAATATTAGTAAATTTATAAGAACTTCTTCCTTCCCCTCCTAAGCTACTGACTCGTCATCTGACAAATAGAATGAAACCGATAACACTAATTATAACAAATTTGTTAGGAAAAGCAAAATTAACTCCTGGAGGAAGTTCTGTGAAGAGATAGATTCTATCTCTGAAGGAGCTAGACTCCAAACACTCCTCAAAAGGGATGAACCTATATATATATATATATATATATATATATATATATATATATATATATATATATATATATATATATATATATATATATATATATATATATATATATATATATATATATATATATATATATATATATATATATATATATATATATATATATATATATATATATATATATATATATATATATATATATATATATATATATATATATATATATATATATATATATATA
>JAJQOW010002607.1:0-15135 GCA_037975125.1 Latrodectus hesperus
ATATATATATATATATATATATATATATATATATATATATATATATATATATATATATATATATATATATATATATATATATATATATATATATATATATATATGTATGTATGTATGTGTGTGTACATACATAATCATTTCTTTTTATTAAAAATCAGAATTTTTTTTTTAATTTCCCAAATAGTTAAAATTGTAATGATTTAAATAGCTATTAAAACGCGTTAATTTGCAATTTAATTATTAATTGATTTTAATTATTGTCAATACTTTTCAAAAACAACACTATTTTTTAAAATCATCAAATAATTTTCAAAATTATTGAAAGAAATAGCTCTGTTGCTTTATACACAAATTGAAGAGTTTACACAAAATTTTAATGAAGCTTAAAAAATAAAAAGCTAACTTAATTGCTTATTAATAGACTTCAGAGTATATTGTAAACTATTCATTTCAATTGAAATTTTGTACATTTTTTATTTGAAAATAAATTTTACATTGAAAATTTTTTCAAATATAATTTGAAGTCTATTGTTAGGGAATTAATTAAGCTTTTAATTTTTTTACGTGTTAAAATAACATGTATTAAAATACATATTAAATTCTTTGTACAGAAAGATTTCTGCTTCAAACTATGCAAGAAATATCTCTCGATATAAGATTCATATTGTGATTAGATACATTTTATATTTCTTAAATTGTTTTGCACAAATAATAAAATGTTGTATCTCATGCTAAAATTTTTAGAAGGAGAATAAAAGCAAGGAAATCTTAATGCTATTATTTCAATAGTATTCTAATAATTGAATATTTAATATAAAACATGTAAATATAACATTTTTTCAAATATTCAAATTAGTCCTGCATTAAATATTTTTCCCTTCACTGAACTAAAACTGCTCTGACATGCAAATCATTAACAGTGGCAAATTTAGCGAACTATTTTTTTTAAAGTACTTTAGTGAAATAAGGATGTGACTTCCTTCTTTTGATGGTTATAAAATGAAAATATTTAGCTGTCTCTCTCTAGTTTTCATTAAATTAAACAAATATTTGTATATAGTTTTTATTAAAAAAGTAAATATTCACAAAATTTATTTTTAAAAGTAAATTCATAAGCCAGAAATGAATACTTTATCTAATTTCGACAGCAGTAATTTTGAATTTAAGTTAACTCATTAGAAATACGTATCCTTATTATTTTACCACAAAGATAAAATGTATTTCTTATGTTAAAAACATCTTATTGAAGGTTGAATTATTTAGATTTATATTAGAATTAAGTCACATTGAATTTTTTTTCGTGTTTTTACACGAAAGTAATAAAAAAGTCATAACTTATAGTACTTATTTGAAATAATCTGTTTAAAGAATATAAACATATAATCTTTAGTGCAATTGTGCAATTTTGTTAGATATTGAAGTATATGAAAACAAAACATAACACTTAAAATATATTCATTAAATTAGTAAATCAAAATATTTCTTTTACATGCTAAAGGAAATTTCTTATTTTCCGGAGTTTGTAAGAAACAAAATTCTATTCAATGATTTTAAACTATATTTACGAAATATTAGTTTAACATATCCTTAATTTTATAAAAAAAATTAATAAAATAATTTTGAACCTCATAATTAAAGAATTAAACAGTTTAACATATTATCTGCTGTTTTCCTTATACGGAATAATGTTTGTGATTACTGAATTCAAACATTTTTTAAATAGTTAAATTGATCATTAGAGTTTATGGTGAAATCATATTATAATGCCTCTGAAATAGATATGCATTTCTTAAACAAATATTTAAGGGAATATTTCTCGTAATTTTTCCAAAATTCGGAATTCTTGATGTATTTTAATATCATTTGCCGGTCCTACACCAAAATGTGAATTTAGTGAAAGTTTGAATCAAAATTGAATTTAATGCTGAATTTAATGCCTTCATCAATGATATTCCGCAGAGCCCTAATACTATGCTCAGCCTGTTTGCGGATGACACTGCCATACTAACCACAAATAGCAATCACAAAACACTACACCAACACTTATCAGAACACCTGAAGGTAATAGAAGAATGGCTTGTTAAATGGAAAATAAAGGTAAATCCGACCAAGTCCCAGGCAGTTCTTTTCACAAGAAAAATGTTACCGTGTGAAAAGGTCAAATTAGCGGGAAGAGAAATTCCCTGGGCTAGTAGGTTTGATTACCTTGGACTCACTATTGACAGGAGACTAATGTGGAAAGCCCATATTACTAAAATCAAAAATAAATTCATAGCAGCTAAAACTACCCTTTATCCACTGCTAGCCCCCAAGTCAAAACTCTCGCTAACAAATAAACTCCTAATATATAAAGCCTACCTCAGACCGATAATAACCTATGCTGCTCCAATCTGGGGAGGAGCAGCTGATTCAAATATCAAAGTCTTAGAAGCTCAGCAAAGCAAAATACTCAGACTTATTACTAACTCAGTGTTTTACTTAAGAAACCACCAAATAAGAGAGAACTTGGGAATCCTGCCCCTAGCCAGCTACCTTAAATTTCTTGCATTTAATTTCTACCATAAATTATACACAATCAACAATAGTGAGATTCAGGGTATTGAACTTTACAGTCCTTATGACCTAACGCATTTCCATAGGCCCAGAGCAGTGTTGAGAGTAAAACCTCTCACCAATATCTCCATTTATTCAAATAATTTCAAACGGAAAAGAAAGAAGAATAATAATTAATGGAAATCATATCTCTACCTAAATAAAATCTTGTGAGAAACCACATTGTAAATAAATCGTGTGGAACCTGTAAATATCTCAGTTTTATGTAATCTTAAGCAACTATGGATATGTATCATTCTTTGTCCTCCGTTGTAAATATTCTAACGGAACTTTGTGTTTATCAAGAATTATTGTCATCAACCTGTGTTTTTCCTTTGTAACTCCTTGGTAAATATTTTAACGGAATTTGTGTGCTTCAAAGAATTATTGTATTCATCCTGTGTATTCTCCTTATATTTTCCTACGTAAAAAATTTTATATGGATTTTATGTGTACAAAGAATTATTGTCATCATCTAAGTGTCTATTACTAGGATTACTCAATTACTTAGTCCAAAAACACAAGTCATGCAGAGTGCATCCAGTGGGAGCACTTACCTCAATAGTTTTGTATTATTCATTATTGTATCTTTATTTCTGATTTTTTAATCACCAGGCCAAGACTATCCAAGGACTCTAATTCATTAGAAAACGAGGTACATGGCCGGAAGGCTACAGACCTCCCTCAATTCCAGACGAAAAAAAAAAAAAAAGTTTTTCCCCCTTTAGAACTTGTCAAGAATACAAAAGCCTCTAACTCTTGATGAGGCGTATTTCCGTTTTACCCTGGACCACCTCACAATAATCACATTCTAATCACTTACAGTGGGGAAAGACCATCAATCGTTGTCAGCTGAAGAAACCCACGAGTGCTAGTCGTTTTCTTTGTGAATGTTCTGCTTGAAAATTTCTTCAAGTCTTTATTATAATTTTTTAATTAGAATAAATATAAATTTTATTTTATTATTTTGAAAATTATTATCAATAAATTCAATTTACTTCTACGCAGTTTTTATATTTAAAATTCTTAAATAAAAAAATATATATATGATAGCTAACTCAATGAATATCATATTATCATAATTTTAAAATGACATTTTGCTATATAAATATATATATAAATATATAATCTTTTTTTATTAAAAATCAGAATTTTTTTTTAATTTCCCAAATAGTTAAAATTTTAATGATTTAAATTGTTGTTAAACGCGTTAATTTGCTATTTAATTATTAATTGATTTTAATTATGATACTTTTTAAAGTCAACGCAATTTTTAAATATTTTCAAAGCACCAAATCAATTTTTGTATATGGCTATGTACCATTTTCATATTCCTTCCAGTACCATAAATTTCTATAATGCCTTATACACTTCCTAAGCTTATATGTTTTTTTAAAAAATTCAATAGCATATAATTTGTCATGCTTTTTTAGATTAAGAAATAATAAATATTATTTTTTGTGGTATATGTTTGAATTTTGCTTTGAATAATTTCAATTCTCTAAATTACATATTATCTAAATTTGAAAAATCATTTTTATATTCTAAAATATGGAGTGAAATAATTTTATATTTTGATTGATAGTTTGCAAATTAGTCTTGAATTCTGAGAAGAAAATTGTTAGCCTAAGTGGTGAAAATTCTGTAAATTTTAGAAAATTAATATTATTTTAAGACCGTATTTTTAAAGTCTGAATATTTGATTCTAAACAAAGCTTATCAATGAGATGTTACGAAATATAATTAAAAATTTCATGATGTTAAGATTTATGCTTTGACTGAGTTTTATATCCCTCGATTTATTTTCATATTTTTAATTGTTTTTATAAATAAATATAATAAGTAATAAACCTTCAAAGCATAATTATAACATTTATTTGCAAATATTTTCATGTCACATGTATAAAATAAAATATTTGGAAGTGTCTATCAGTAAAGGTATGCATCATACTAATATTTAAGCATAATTTACATTTTATTATAAATGTATTTATATCTGATGAAATAATGCAATAAATTTTAGTTCTCTATGGAAATAATTTCATTATTAAAAATTTAAATACAATTAAATGTTAAAATTTATTTCAATATTTTAAAATTTAATGTTTTACATTTTAAAATCAAATGTGAGAGAATTTAGTCCATTTTATAATATTATTTTTTTCGTACATTCAACAAAAAATGATTTAAGCTTTAATATTTTATTTACATAAACACATATTTTGTATAACTAAGATTTCCGATTTTTTGTAAAACATTAATAAAAATATATAAGCATTTAAAATGATAACTCTAAAAACAAGTTATTTAATTTAAAAATTAAAATTAGGCTCACTGTGAAATTAGTTGAAATCTGAGAGATTACAAGGATTAAATACGTACAAAAATCATTACAAAGTTGTTTCAAATACTAAACTCATTCAAATATTTAAAAAAATAATGTTCGAATTAATACTTATTTTATCCATTCTAATTTTAAGAAAATTTTTTAACTTTTTAAAATTTCATATTTTTGAATATTTAAATTATATAGATTCCTCATATTTTAACCTTGTCATTAAGTGACATATTAATATAATCTCATATTGTCCAGTTTCCAATTAAATTATAAACAATACATATATATATATTATATACATATATATATATATATATATATATATATATATATATATATATATATATATATATATATATATATATATATATATATACATACATACAAAGAAACTAAATAATGTTATTAATTTAAAAACTTGATAAAAAATGTAAAGAAAATTAGTATTTTACATATAGTTTATAAATCGCAATAATTAGAGAGTCTTCAACTATGAAAATCTAAATGAGAATAAATATGGAAAAGTAAAACAGTTGCTTTCTTGCAATACTTTCGATTTCCGCATACATTAGTTAAATCAACCATGATCATTCAGTAAATAAGTTCCCAAGCCATAATTTCACGGCAATCCATCAATTCGGGGGTTGAATTCAAAGCACTGCAAAGAAGCTCCTACCAAGGGGCTCGGAATAGCCGGGGGCACACAAATTTTTGCCCGAGTGTACTCGGGATAGCCTGTTAAAGGGTTCATTTTAAATGGATTCAGAAAAAATTCAAGAGACGATTCAAAATGTTTCAAATCTTGAATCTATTTTGGAGTTCCGTCAATATTCCTTCTATTTTTTTATATATTCGTTGAGTTTTTATTGTTTAATATTGAAACAAATGTTTTTAATTCGATGGAAATGACTGTTTTACTTTATTTTATCTTTTCTTTATTTATTTATCGTTTGAAAATTTTGTAATTTAGTTTGAAAAATATATATAAACTGTGAGAGGTTAAACACTATTTTATCTTTCCTCTGCAATTGTAAATTCAATGTTTGCAAATGTTCCCTGATATGTTGTTGCTGTTGTTCTCGTGTCCATGAAAATAGTGTAGATAACAGATAATAAGGAAAGTCTCTAAATTCCATCGAAAGTCTTGACCACTGCCTCTGCAATTAGGGGTGCATCAGGGCTGTAGAGAATTTCTCGCAATGAGTCCCTGAGTGGGACCATTTTCATTTGTAATAAATTTACCGCAACAGCTGCGCATTGCAAGATGTGATTGGGCGTGAGCTGGACTCCTGGGCAGTGCTTACTTTGAACATATGTTCTTGTTTTATCCGGGAGAAACTTCATGCCCTTATGTTGTTCTGTTCTCAATCTGGCAATTGTGGATGTGACAATCCTGGGACGCTTAAATTCTATTAGTAGAGTTTTTTAAAGGTGTGAGACATAATTCTATATTTGGCCACAGCGTTAGCATCAGTAATGTGATTGGGGTGACCTTATTGTCGAGGTCTCTAGCTTCTTTGGCCAGGCTATCGGCACATTCATTACCCTCAATGTTGACATGCGTGGGTATCCATTGTAGGACACAGGAGTTCCATGATGTCAGTCATAAATATTAAGTCTTATAACCACTTGTCAGAGTTTAATTCTGAATAAGTCATTTCCTTTTATTTTAGAAATGCAGTTATCGAATCAAACAAATCTACAAATAGATTTAATACATTGTAGCTAGATAATCATCTAACAATGGGAAAGAAATTAATGTAATTTGAAATTTATTCGTTCTTTAATTTCAAGAAAATTTTTTAATTTTAGATGATTTTTTTGCATTAGAACGAAAGTAATTTTTAGTGCGTAACACTGTTTTCATGACAAGCATATTTTAAAAATTTTGTAACGAGATGTTCATGATGAATTATGCAGTGAATTGGTATAAATTGTGGAATGTGAGAATAATCTCTTAAAAGCCAAATATGACAGATTTTTCTCCCAGCAATGCCGGAGTTCCATCAGTTGCAATGCATTCAAGTTTATTAAGAGGCACATCAAACGTTTTCGTTATGAAATCAAATGCATTTTTAATATGGACAGCGCGAGTTGACTTATAAAGTCTTACTAAATCTAATAAAACTTCTTGAACAACGAAGTCGGTGAAACAAAACGTATGAAAAATTGCCGATGAGGAAGACCTATAATATCGTTCGATTCGTCAAGTGCTAAGCTGAATGCAATACAGTTCTGTAAATCATTTTTTAAATTATATTCAAGAGATGTGTTTGTTTCAGCTCTGCGTCGTTCGGTTGTGTTTCTCGTAGATGGGAATTCGGGAAACGACTTTGTGCAATCCTGCATTTTTTGGATCTAAAACTATAAGTACATCTTCCAAATTTTTTGATAAACTCTTCCTATATGGGCTATCCGAATATGGGCTTTTTGCACGAGCAATATTGTACTGCTCGTGCAAAGCAAAACTGGCTTCAATTATTTGTTTTGCGCAAACTAGGCAAAAACAAATCTGGATTCAGCCACATTGTTAGCTTGATTACTAAGGGTTGTCAAAATTGGCTGCTGTTTGTTTAAATTTGATTTTAAACAAGCAAGTTCATCTGATCTTAATTTGGAATTTGGTGGATACTAATTAGAAAACTGAGGATGATTGGTTTCATAATGTCGACAAAAATTGCTAGCTTTATAATTTTTGGCAGTAGGATTACAAGTAACGCATGATGCTTTTTCTTATTGTCAGTAAAAAATAAATTCTCCTTCCTCTCATTATTAAACTTCTATTTTCTTGTTCGAATTTTCTTCTTTTTTATTTACGTTTTCTCTCATCATATTTTGAAAAAAACTGGAAACAGATAGAGAAATTTAAAAAAATACAAGTTTTGTGATATTAAAACACTAACGCATGTTACATAACATGAAATAAATTATAATTATTTTACCAAAAATTCCAGATTACGATATTTATCTTTAGCAAGCGTGATACAAATTGTTTCTTCCAGAGCACAATATCAACTGTCCGTTGCAATGAAAGTTTACAAATTCAAAATTGGTCTGAAGATAATCAATTACCGCACTGTTTACGTTCGTTTGCTTACTTTTCAATGCGTCATATCATTCTTAACTTGAACGGCAATAAATTTGTTACATTGTTCCACTTAATATTTCATGTTTGTTGTCAGTAATTTAAAAGACATTTTGAAAACAACCGCAAAGATAATAATATTTTGAAAATAAAACACAAATAATATAATATAATAACACAAAAGTAATATAATAACACATAAAAAGGAAAATTATCGATAACCACAGGTAAATTTATCGAGAACCACAAAATGTTTCAAAGAGCCGCTGATTGGCCACCCCTGGCATGGGGTTTCAATTCTGGACATACCAAATACTTTCATAAAATGTTACAAGCCAATATATTCAAAAATTTCACATATTTTCTTATGCCCAATGTGTCTGCCTAAAAATTAATTGAGCATATTATTTCTTGTAATATTAATAGAAATACAAAATGTTCATTAATCGATGATGAAGTTTATAAAACCTATTAAACTTCAAAGTTTTATATGGAAAAATTGAATTTTTTTTCCCAATAGAATATTTATAGCCAAAGTAGGCCATTAGTTTGGATTTCGATTTCATATAAAACCGAAACTGGTTGTTGATTGAAACTGATTGCTTTTGATTTCATCTAAATCTGAATTCAGACCAATGCCGACATCTGCCATTAAACATCTTTTGAAGAAGAAGGAGAAGGATATAAGATCAATGGTTTAAGAATGACACCCAAATTAAGCTGATGTCAGTTTAATTTGGAGATCTTTACAAAGACAATGGTATTGATAACTTCCAGAAAATCCTGAAAAAGTGGGAAAAGCAATCGATATTGGGCATGTTCTTTAACGCTTCATAAACAAAAACTGTAAAGGACTGATTAAGCTACTATCTGCATTACTTTTTTAATAAACTTACTGAGAAATTAAACATCTTTTTTAAACTTAATTTTTAAGGTCTCCAGAACGAATTAATCCATTTAACAAAAAATATCTATGGTAAATCCGTGATAGGTTAACGAACAATTCAGATAGAGAACATAATCTTTTAACAAATTGTGTTCGTTAACCGATCACCCACTGTACTTTAAGGGAATTAAAACAGTTAGAAAATACAGTGTGTATGGGAAGCATATATCTGTATTTAAGACAAATGCGATTGCTACGGATAACATTAAAAGCATATTATATTATTACGGTCATATCTTTCTTACCATGAAATTTCTGAAGAAAGAAGTGTTAGGGACAATTTTTAGCATTATTTTTTTAATTTCTAAGGAATAAATTGACAAAATGTTTAGGAATCATTTAAAATGTACAAATAATTGTTTGAAAAAAATCCTATAGTTAAAAATAATTTTGTTCCAATAAATATATTCTTAAATCAAAACGATATGCTTTTGAAGTAGTGAAATTACAGACCTTGCTTTTGTAAATGTCTAAGTAAGTGTTTAGTATATTTGTTAGTTTCAGTAGTTTTTTTCTACGATGGTTGATGTACATTATTTCCAATACATTTTATAAATAAATATAATATAACCATGAAGCTACGTTGCTTTGGTTATCGAGCGGTTTTGTCATTGCTTCCCTGTAAATTTCAATAATGTTTCCATACTTCACTCCGAAAAGATGCATATTGTGTAGGGAACAAGACATACAATTCAGTAACATCTATCACGAAATGATGAATAAATTATAAAAAATATCACTATGAGGTTGTTAAAATTAAAAATAAACTCTTAAACTTTTATACTTTAAGCGATTTTTTAGTCACTAGTTAAATAACTTTTAGTAATTTACAATTGTAAAATCAATGTTATATTTATATAAACTTTTATTTTTCTCATTATATTAATGATATATACAAGTGTAAAGTTTAGATAAGTATAAATTTATGAATATATTTATAAAATGTTCTTGGTAGAGATTATTAAAAATATTTTCTACACTCTTTTTAAATTCTATAAATTTCATAACATTCAATTCATATGCTTTCTTATTAAAAAAAATTAGTTATGAACCAAGTATATATTTATGAAACACAAAATAATAAATCTGCGTTCATTTTAAAGATAATTTTCCATAAATGAAGAATCGTTAACAGTTTTTGAATAGATAAAAAAATGAGCGCTGTTTGGAAAAGAAAAAAAAGCTCAAAAAAGGATGAAATTTCAGTTTTTTGTGAGCTATTCCAGAAAGGAATATTTTTATTTCGATAAAATATGACTTCATCTCAGACAAAAGTGTCTATTAAGATATTTTTTATCTGGAAAGCTTGATTCAATGTGAAAATCTAATCTTCTGTTAGTTCTTTGGGACAAAGATTATGCTAAGGGCCATTATCCGAACAGCGATTCATGTAGCGCGAAAGAATGTGGCGCAGAGCGAGCTTTATGACCATCGTCAGCATAAAGATATGCGCTATTGAATACCAGTAGGTTTCAATAAACAAGAAAAGTGACTGCCAGAAGATAGATAGCAGAGAAGGGCGTTTAACCCCTTAACTGTGACATATATTTCAGAAAAATGGACCAAATATGGAAAATTTTTTTGACTGTTTATTTTATTCTTTATATTATTATAAGAGTTAGAAAATGCTTTTTATTACAAAATAAAGTTTTAAATACAATAACTACTATATTTATAATTTTTATACATACACATAAATCATTGATTGCATATACATGTTAATCATATTGAACAAATTGAACGAAATTTTGAAGCTAAATACAACTAGTATAATATAAAAACATAACAATATGATCTTCAATACATAAATTTTACAAATCTTTTACAGTATGGTGTATCCCAAAACAAGGTACTGCTCAAAAGCCTATATATTGCACTTTTTACAATAAACTCTTGTCTCATGCCTTATTCTCTTCCCTTGTTCATCGGTTTTACGACAGCCTATAAAGTAGCAGATTTTAGTAGATTTTTTCCCCATTGATGGGATGTGTTCTGGAAAGTGTCGACCGGTGAGGCGCAGTAAGTTTACACTAGGACGCCCTGGTGCTGGTAGTTGAACATTTGGTTTATTTAGTTCAACAATTGATTTTCTGAAGTTCATATATTTCGCACCTCCTCCTGAAGTATGCAAAATAAAGGAGTTATTTATATAACGCCTGGTGTAGGAGATGGAAAAATATTTTCTAGTAATATTTTTGACCTCCTTTTCTAGCAACCGGGAAGTCTGTAAGATGTTGATCGACTTTAACATCACCGATCATACTGTTGTTTTAGTCATGGACTACCTTCAGAACCAAAGTTGGAATTGATCAAAAACTAGGACCACTTGTGTCATTTATTAGGAAAATAGGGAATTAATCATCCTAAAGTAGAAACGAACTCAGCCTGGACTTCACAAAATAAAAACGTTAATTTTTCTTCTGCACGAACTGAGTTCGGGCATCACAAATACTGCACGCAGTAATTGCCCGAACTGAATTCGGGCGACAGTGGCAAGGGGTTAAGGGACTCGAAAAAGAGAATCGAAATTTTATTATCACTGTAATAAAATTTTTTCTTGTTTTATGATTTTGATCGCTTTTCATGTAATTATACAGAGAGAGAGAGTTTTGTGCAGACAAAATAATATAGTTTGATTTCAGTGTTACTTAACGCTACTCAATCCTCCTGATTAATTTTATTGAATATGGTTCTGAGACTAAAACAATGCATATGATAAGTAGTCCATGAAATTATAATCATAAAATCCAATGTCTAATTGAATTGAATTTAAAATGAATTCTGAATTTAAATTTTCACTATTGTATTTGAGGTTCACTTTTAAGTAATTTATTTTCTCTAGATTCTTTCTTTTTATTAATTTAGTAGAATTATCTACTAAATCAAAATTTTTGTATTAACAAAAAATTTTGAAGAATATAGGTCCAGAAGAAAATGACAACAAGAGTATAGGTCCAGAAAAAATGTATTTAATTCAGTTAATTTATAAACAATATTGTTTTTGATAGCTATTAATGATAAAATGTTTAACGTCGTGTTAATTTAACATATTATGTGTTTAAATGGTTATAAATTTACTTTCAAAAATTAGGTCCTCTCTTATCACAAATATAAAATGTTATGACAAGTAGTTTATTGATAACATTTAGTAACATTGATTCATTCTATATTTACAAGCACACAGAAAAAATTGAATGAAATGTATGCTGAAAGTGGTACTAATACAATTTCATTAATAATAGTATTTAACATTTATACGTTGTTTTTTAAAAGAAATGATTTGTCTAGGGTATTTCTTTTAAAAATCAACGTTTATAAATGTTAAAGTAGAAGTGCTTTGATGTGCCATAGCATTAACAATGAATTGCAACTATCATACAAACGTTATTGGATGAATTCGCATTTTTAGTAAAGTCTTTTATCTTCGTTAAATGTTATTTCAATAGGCAATATTGTTAGGGATAATGGAAGAGTAACAATAGTTTATTGTTCATGGCACCATACATCATGAGTCATTATTAAATGAATAAAATATCGCACTATACATAAAATCCCTTAAAATATAAAGAAATTATTTCACGCTTGTAATCAATTAGTTGGAATATTTTTTGAAGAAAACTGCTTTTTTGTCATAATAGATATAGATATAAGTATACAACCTGTTTTTCTATAGGCAATGCAACCGATGAAGTCACAAAATGATACAATTGACGTCCAATAAAGTGTCAGGAAGGAAATTTTTATCTTCATCAAGAAGTTTTTATCAATCTTAAAGTATTTAAGCCTTTAAAGCAGAACGTGTTGCATCTGAGATTATAACTTTTCTCATCGGTATTTTTTTCTTTGTTGTTGTCACCAAAAAGCCATTTCTGCAAAATATAAGCTGACGAATTTTTGAAAGTTCATAATATAATTAGCTGTGATTTAACTGATTTTTATAATGAAGAACATATTTAACTTTGGAAGGACAAAAAGGGAAAAAGATAGAGATTTTATAAAATCATTTACTCAAAAAACTTTCATTCTCTCGAAGACAAGAATGATCATCTGACAATTCATTCTATTATCGTATCAATATCAGAACATGAAGGCTTACACGTGTATAAGAACATATTTGATGTAACTTAAAAACATATTTGATGTAACTTGAAAACAAATTGGAATGGAGAAAGCAGAACTATAAATTAAATTCACAGAAGTACTAAACGCAGAGGGAAAATGTAGAGCTGTTCAAGGCAAATTCAGCAAAACATTTTTGGCAAATAATTATTATTTTTCTTCCTTTCTTTTCTTATAAGATGTTTGGAGTTATTTGCTAACATCAATTTTTTTCTACTACTAACAGTGGAGTTAACCACTCAGATTGGTTGGGGCTTCAAAATGTCTCTGAAATTCAGAAAGTCAGATTACAACATCAACAGAAATATTAAAAATGCTGTAAAAGAGCATTGCAAAAGATATTCCTTTGCAACGCATCATATAATTCTTGGTATTATTGCTGTTAATTTTTGGCAAAAATAATACATTATATTAAATTTAATATCATTATTCACAAGAAATTCTTAATCAAATACGAAAGCTTCCAACTGTGCAAATAGAAAACATTCAATAATATTACCATAAAGCTTTCTATCGTGTTGCATGACAAACAAAAGAGATAATACTAAGGAAATTAACAAAGGTGAAATATATCTATAGTATTATACTCGCACTAAAATTTAATCATTTAAAATTATGCAAACATATTTTAATGTATTATTTGCATATGATATTCATACTAATAACCTGATATATATATATATATATATATATATATATATATATATATATATATATATATATATATATATATATATATATATATATATATATATATATATATATATATATATATATATATATATATATATATATATATATATATATATATATATATATATGTATATATATATATATAAGATTTGTAATTTAGAAATTTTAGAAACAGTCTGCAGCAGAATGTTACAACAGTGAAACTTCTATTTAGCTCACAATAGTTGAACAGTTTACTTTAGTTATAAAATCAAATTTAATCTTCAGTTGGTGAAAGAGAAAACTTGTTATATATTTCTGCCTGTTTTAGGAAGCTTGATCTCAGTTTTTTCTTTAACTCTATCTGGTGTCTATCAATCCATGAATATGTCAAAAAGCAGTATGCATGAGGCAATACTCAGGGTACGATTAAATGTTCCGAAAGACTTTTTAAATAATTTGCTAACAATGTTAAAAATTTGCTTTGGAGATGAAGAGATAAAAGTGTCTTCTAATGTTTCTTTAATTTTGAAATGGATTCGTTCATCTTGAAAAATAACGAGTGTGTTTCAGCTGAAAGTATGGCTACTTCTGTAAATGATTTTTCTAGCTTAATTCACAAACAATCTCTTTTTTCACAAACTTTCGTGAATATAATTTTAAATATAAAAATATATTTTCATTTATAAATTCAAAGATAGTAAATATTCTGTGTTCTGTTGAATTTATACCATTATACTGCTAATTTGTATTTATAACCCAGCAAATGTGAACGTTCTAGGAAACAACTCATAAAATATATCTTTTGATACGTAACTTGATATTTAAATTTAAGAAAGTTATTATGGTAATGTCAATAGCTAAAAAAAGCAATTAAGTATATTTTATTATTTTACTCAGAAATATTTTGAAATCTTGTTTTATTAACGTTAAATTTTGTAAGAAAAAACAATGTAACATAATTATTTTGAAACATAATTATTCATAAAGTTTCAATATACGAATGACTATATTTATTCTAACATTTTGCTTTCAGTTGTCACTCAAGTGCGCAGATTTATAAACATTTACACACACACAATAAAAACAATATTATTAAATTTTTGAAAAATTTAATAAAATATTTTTTTAAAAAAACTTTTTTTCCTTTATATCAATAATTTATGCGATAGTTTTCAAGTAGAAAGAAAAATTTTTTTTATTTGCATAAACTGTAATTATAATTTTTATTAGTCTACATTTTTATAACAAAAATGTTTTGAGAGACTCCATTTTCCATATTTCAATATATATATATATATATATATATATATATATATATATATATATATATATATATATATATATATATATATATATATATATATATATATATATATATAT
>JAJQOW010002608.1:0-15120 GCA_037975125.1 Latrodectus hesperus
CGCCTTCCTCCTTGTTTTGGCCGTATATATATGAGCCGTGGTAGCCTAGTGGTTAGGGTATCAGCCTTCCATCCGGATAGGCGTGGCTCGATTCACAATGCCGCCAAAGACCCACCGAGTACATGCAATATACGTGCTCTTTAAATCTGTGGAATCGAAAGTCCTGTGGTCTGTGTGGTTGAGCAATTACCATGGGTACAATGGTCTGGAGAAAATTTCCGCCCCCTTCAAATCACTGTCAAAATTGAGAGAGTGGATTTTCGACTGCTGCCATCAATCGGAGATATTGTAAAAGAACAAAGACGTATTTTCACCTTTGAGGGCGCTCTGATTAAAACGAAAGACGCTCCCTATTGACTTAAATTCGCACATCCAAGACAGAGCGAGCTTGGCTTGTCGAAGTGTCATAATTAACAACACACACACACATATATATATACATACATACATACATACATACATACATATATATATATATATATATATATATATATATATATATATATTGTTGAATGATCATAGATCGGGAGATCAAGTAAGCTAAGAAAGCAAATCATTCAGATTGGTAAAGAACTCTTGAACCCTTCATTTTGCATATGTTTGACGTTATCCTGTTGGAATATGGCTGATGATAAGTGCCTAAATTGTGCGAGGACCACTGTTATGAAGTTATGAAGCTGCAGTTATAATTCAGTCACGTAATTTTTTTCAAAATTATCTCTGTTTTTAAGAATGCATCTATTAACAAATGTATGGATTTTGAAGAAACATATCAGAATATATTGGGTGAACAGTCCTGCCATGCAATAGAACCTTTTCTTTCTATTCATCGTTCAATGAATTCGTCATGTAATTATCAATATTCCCACAATCTAAAGAAATTTTCTCTTGTAAAATACAGCTTTATTTTAGATTTTTTTTTATTTACAGAAATTAAATATTTATTGATATACCTTATTATATATTATACCTTATTTTTTAAAGAAAAAACTTATATTTCCTTATGCTATTAGACATCGAAGAATTTCATGATATTCTAAAGAAAAATATCTTTGAGCAGCAATATAGAGGATTCTTTTCATTCTAATTATCGCACAGTTTGTACTTTGTCAACATTCGTTATTCTTTCCTGATTGTTCCTAAGCTAAGTTTTTTTTTCGGATTTTTACAACCAGCATTAAAGATATAAAAATTACTTAAGATCAAAATGAATTTAATATGATCATTTTAATTAAAAAATTCGAAAGTTTTCCTTCTACCTCATATCTTACAAATTTGGAAATTTAGGGAATCGTTTATTATAATTCAGAATAAGTGTTTTCAATTAGGACATTTACTTTTAAGGCAAATTAATCCATGCATGTATAAAATAGGAACGGAACTTGGAATGTTTGCAAATATTTGAGCCAACTACTGAATTCTAAAATATTAATAAATCATAGTAAAAAAACTTGTTAAAAGGCAAATGTAAGAAAAGTGTATTTCAAAATTTTTTATGTGATATAAAATAAAATTTACCTAAAAAAACCTTCTTATATTACTTTCGTGTATCATTAAATGCTTATTGATATTTTACATTTCAAGTATGTTAAGTAATAAGGCATAAGCTACAATCTATATTATTGAACACCGTTTCTTTAATAATTATTCTTTTAAGAAAAATAAACGGATTGTTTACTAATAATTACATACTACTACAAAAGCATAAAGCCCATCACATATTTTCAAAGTATTAAATATTTTCAAAGCATATAAATTCCTTCTCTTTGAGAAAATTGAGTATGATAGGAATGGTAGAAGAATTTCATCATTTTAAGATTTACTTATTGAATATTACCTTTCAAAAATGTAAGGAAAAATTATTGCTATATAATGTCATTCCAGAATTGCAGACTAAATTTTTAATAACTCTAAAGTTAAAGACGAAAGTTTAGAGAAGATATCTTTTGTTAATTTATGGGAATAATTAGAGATCTCGGGTTCTACAGATTAATACTCATCCTGTTATCCTATTTATCCAAATCTCATCAACAAGATTGTAATATCAGGTGTTTATTATTTTACAACTTAGAAAAATACAGACATTGACTTAAAATATTTTCTAGAGAGATTTATTTATAATTTACCAAAATGTTAGATGTCACGGCTCTTTTAATTTTAGAAAGTATTGTCTAACTGATTTTTTAAGAGGAATGACAGTTACATTTTGAAATTTTTTAGTTCGATTTATCCTTATATCTAGAGTAGTCAACTATGTTAACGTTTAAAACGAAAACTGACACTGATGGAAAAATCTTTTGGGCATTTCAGCTATCTGAATAATGTTTATTTGAAGAAAGCTTTTTACTGAAAAATATGTATTTCTGAAAATTTAAATGTACCCTTAAAAAACTAAAAATGATGTTTTATATTATGATACTAATTGGTACTAGCATGTTACAGATGTGTAGGATTAATGGTGATTTCTTGAGAATATTTTGTTAATTAATTAATTTTGATTTAACCTCAGTCTCTAGTAGTAAAACACCTCCTAAAAATATGCATAAATGGCTTCCATTTAAATAATGTTTAGAAAATTATTACCAGAAAGCATTTAAGCATTAGCAAATAAAACTAGAAGTATAAACTTTTAATTATAATTATATTTGCCTTTCAAAAACCAAATTGTTATTCTTACAAACATATAAAAAACATTTAAAAGTGCACGTATAAGTAATGTAATAAATTACAGACATTAGTATAGTACAACTCATAATAACAAAAACATTTTTGTATTAAAAATGAGCACGACTAATATTAAAATAAATAAACAAAATTTTCAACGAAAACCAGGCTAAATGGAACATATAACCGATTTTTATGATAGTTATCCTAAAATTGTATTGTTTCTCTCATTATAATTTTGCATTAAAATTAAAATAAATGCATACGCAAGCAAAACTTTTAGGTTTTAGTTATAACTACCTATAGCAAAATGAAAAAGATCCAAGTCTATTAAGCTATTAATTGTTTAAACATTAATCTTTATTTAACTTAGTTAAGCATTAATCTTTATTTATTTAAAAATAAGTATTTACAATTTAGTTTGCTAAATTAAACCAATTTCTCTTCACCGTCACATACAATTGCAGTATTCTATATAAAATTGCAATTTTACAATGTTTCAAGCTTATTAACGAAATAATTGAGTATATTTAAAGTAATTAATCCTTTATAAAAAATGCAATTTTTATTAGACAAACAACATATTTAAACTGTACAAATAATTTCGTTTGTCTTTCCTACAATACTATGTTTATAATGTTATATTCAAACTTATATGTTTCTAACATTTACAACTCTCCCCAAATAGTTTCGTAAAAAATTTAATGAAGCCACTTTTTTTAACTGAGTACAATCGAACAAAAATTTTTTGCAAATAATGTCCATTAATAATTTCTGATGAGCAGTTTCAGAAGAAAAGTTCACATGTTTCGATATTCAAGAAACTCTTGATAATTTTTCTTCTGTATCTGTGCATATTATTTAACAAACGTTTTTGCTTCATTTTTTTCTAAAATGAACAACATTTAGAGATAGTTAACTGTTTTAAAATTTGAAATATTTTAAACTGTTTTGTTGCTGAAAATTTTCAAATGGTCAAGATGTGTCAAGTAGATGAAAGTTTCTTTTCATTAACCAGAAATTAACAGGCTTAATATCTAACCAGTAAAAGACAACCTGAAAATCTATTTGCAAGTTACTTTCTTAAGAGATATAAATCATTCCGATACTATTTTAAAATTTTGATTTTAGATTAATCATCATTAAAATCACCAATAGAATGTCACACCAATATACATCCCAGCAAACACAAACTGCCGGCAAAAATCCGGGCCGCTGCTGGCCAAGCCGGTTTTCTGTTGGCCACGGCCAGCCGCTCATGGTTGTTTGATGGCCCAGCTCCGGCCATTACGGCCACGGATGAGTGCTGGCCAAAATGAACCGGGCCGGTGCTGGATGATAAGTAGTGGGCCAACAGATTTTGGCCATTGTTGGCCCTGAAGCTGTTGGCCAGCAAAATTAAGACAATTAGTTGTAGCGCTATTTTTTATTTTATCGGCAAAGACTATTTTTTTCCAAATAACTATTTTTTTGTGATGTTAATTAATTTTCATTTAACTTCTTACTTTTTAAACTCTTTAAAAACAACTTTTCAGAAAGAAATCTAATTTTCACATTTATTGTGTATTCCGCGTGACAGTATGACGTCAGATACTGCGAAATGCTTGAGTCAGCGTCAGCCATTAATGTGAAATGGCGGAATGTTGTGTCTGTGAGCTAAGAGAAATATAAGGTAAGTAAGCATTTATTATTGTTGTTTTTATCAGGATAGAATTGTTATGAATGAGATGCAAGAATAATATATTTGTTTTATGTTGAAATATTATTTAATTACTTGTTAAGAAAATTTCATAAGCTGTTGATAACGTGACAACAAAAGAAAAACATTGGAAAATGTTTGTCATTGTATGTTTTAGAATAATTTCATTACCGTGTGAGGAATAGAAAAATATATCATGCACAGAAGCATTTTTTCATTCCATATATTAGTTATATTTAATCAATTAGTATAATAAATTTTTCAATGCTCAATTTTTTGAATCGAATTCGATTGCTACAAAGTTTAAACGTATTTATTACATTTTTTGTTTTTTACGAAGCAAGTTTATGGAGTCTAAAAATATTCTATTTGAAAGCGCTTAGATGTTTACTTTCAATAAATTAATATATGATATTGTAGCATTTCTGATCAAAAAATTATGTGCGAATTCCATATAAACTTTAATTATTTTATTTTTAAAAGGCTTTCTTATTTACTATTATTTTTAAGTCAATTTTTACTGACCGAAATATTTTGTCTTATAAGGATTCGTGGTTTTAAATTTTGTATACTCCTCAAAGATCTGTTTTAAGGAATGAAAAATTGTACAATGCATAATATTACAAAATATTTTATTGCATATATTACCTGGTTTTTATGTATAATCCTGTCAACCATTAAAATCATTGTGGATTTCTTAGCGAAATATTATTGCATCTAAAACTCGAAAAATTGTATAAACTTGAAAATAGTAAATTTTAAAATTTCTATAGGAATCTGACAGATTAATTGCCACAAATTAATAAAAAAAACATCTAGAATTATGTGGTTGGAAAATTAATATTAACACATATGAAAAATGTTCATATGGAACAACTTTTATTATATAAATTAGTTGTGTAGCATGTTAACTATTTCCATGTAAAGAATGCTGTCAGATGTAACAGCTTAGTAGTTACTCTTGTGTTTACATTATTATATTTAAACCATATTTTATGTTTTTATTTATGATGGAAAAATTGAAGTATGAATTAACAGTAATTTCAATTTGTTTTAATGAAAATATAAGTTAACTAGAATATTTGTTCCTTTATATTTTGGAGAAAGTGATTAACATTTCAAGCATTTGATGATACTTTTGACATTTTGATCTCTTGATTCTTTTGTAGTAATGTAAATGGTTTTACTGTTATAGTAAATAGTCGACCGGATAATGGGTAAATGATATATCTAATCTTATATATATACACACATAAACATACAATTAAAACATAATTTTTTTTTCCTTTACCGATTTACAAAGTCTGATTATGATAATATTGTCCTATATATAATATTGTCAGATTGAATTATTTTTATTTACTTTTGATTTTTCTCTTCAAGGAATTGAAGTTAAATAAAGAACTTAAACATAATTTTAAACAGTAAATTAGTAAGGTATACAAGTAAAATGAGTATGATATGAGAAATAGTTAAAAAAAAAGTTTATTATTTTTGATTTCATAAATACCTCTAATTTTAAAATTCATTATACAATTTCTAAATAATAACAAATAATTAAAATATTGCATTAGTAAACTCCATGTTTATTTTATTTTATCGTTTTAATATAGTAAGCATAATTAGGTTAATCCTCCAAACATTTACATATATGTATATATATAATTTCTAAATTTATTAACTGTTTTTAATTTCTCGATATCTCTTTTGTTGTGAGTTTTATTTGTGTATTTTACAGAAAATACAGAGGTTAAAGTCATTTTTGATAGTTGACATTATTTTGTATGTTGTTTTTCTTATTGTAATTTATAACATAAAACGATTAAACTTAAAGCCCAGATATAGGTCGAAATTATTCAAAACACCACTTGTTATCAAAGAGGTAAAGTTTTGTGATATCCATCTTGAGAATAATTTAATCATTTTATTAGAGAAAGAATATAATTTAAGTTTAATCTTATTTATCAGTTAAGCATTTAATATTTTAAAATTAATATATCATTCATTAACATGTTGGATGTGTTTTACAACTGTTCTACATGATGGACCAGCTACATGAATTGCAAATGATTATGAGATCAAAACTTAGAAAAGAAAATAGTATTGCCCAATTACATAAAGGAAATAGTTAGGTCTTCTTTATTTATATGTTTTATCCTTTTTCTGGCTGCTTGCAAAACTTTAATTTGTTATAGAAATTTTTTTATCAATAACATTTGGTATAAATATATTATACTGGAAAGTGACCTTTAATAGGTATTTTATGGTTATATGTAGTCTCGATCAATGACCACATCTAACCATAAATACAAATAATTTTTCCTTAATATTTTTCAATATCATTGGTAATTACAAGCCAGATAATTTATTTCTTTGTGTTACAATTTTTTTAATTATTTGTATTAACAAATAATTGTAAATAATATAATTCTTGCAAAAAATTATAATGGTAAATAATATTAACAAATAATTGTAATTATAAATACTATTAGCTAGTAAATATAGGTAATATTTTTTTGTCAGGCAGTACTTGGTTGACGACCCTCTTCTGGTTTTGGATTTTGGTTTGACGACCCTCTTCTGGTTTTGGATTATTGTAGAGTGTACAACGTCATGGACCTGGTCTAGCGCTGCTGGCCTTTGGGGGCATGCAACAACAACAACAATATTTTTAAAGTAAAGTAACAAATTATTGCTTATATTTATTATTGATGGCTATTTTGCTAATATTTCATGTTAATAAGATTTCCATGTTAATAAGATTTTGCATAGAATATTGCATAAATAATTCAAAATTATATTTATGTTTTAAAATTCATCAATATTAATTTTAATTACTATGATTTTATAAACTTTACTTATCTGTAATTGTAGTTGTGTGTAAAAAATAATTTGGTAATCATTGATGAATATTTTATTAACCATTTTTTATTAGTTCAAAATGATTTTTTAAAAGCATGAAATACAAAGTGTATGTTATAAATTAATTACATTCTATTATAACCTTGAAAATGTAAAATTCTGCTTAAAACATTACATTGCATTTTTGAAGTCAGATGTTTAGAATTTTTATTAAGTCATTGAACTGAAATTGTTTTCATATAACCCAATTATTTGTCTCTATTTTTAATCAAAGAATTGTCAGAATTGATGAATGTTGATTTTTCATTTGTTACTTAATGTTATTTATTATAATGTGTATGTATATTGAAATATCAATATGAATATAAACTATAAAACTAAACTCTGGCAGGACAGACCACATGGGCCAAGGCCTACAGTGCCTATTTTCCTGACCAAGAGCTCCTGGGCTGCAAAGCACATGTCCTGATTAGGTGCTCAGCATAACGCAAAACACCAGTGTTTAGTTCCCAAGCATGCTTATTGTGGACATAATTTACTAATAACCATTCCCCCTTTTTTAAAGAGATAAAACTAAAATTAAGTAAAAGAGTCCATCATAAAAGATTGTATTAGTAATTTTTTTATGAGTTATTAATTCTGAATGAAAATTTACATTATTATAGGCATTCACAACCTATTCAAGTGCTTGGCTTGTTTTGCTTTGACTGTAAATTTAATTGTAAAATATTGTAAGTTTAAAAATAGTTGTGTTGGATTCTCCTTATTCAAATAATTAATACTGAGAAATAATACCTAAATACTAGAAAATAAGTGTTATGCATGAAGTTTCTCCAAATTGTAATTTATAAATGTGCATTGAAGCCAAAAATATTTTCAACTCAAATTTATATTTTAAATTAAATAATTTGTGTACTTAAATGTATCTGTATTTAAATTTTCCAAAAACTTAATCAATTAAAATAATTAAATTTAGTAGCTAAAAACGAAATATTTTGGTGGTTAAACTTATACCTATTTAAATGTGAATACTATCCATAGATTTTCTGATGTTTCTGTTTTTGTAAGGGATTATAAATGTCATTGATTTAAAAAAGAATAAAATATTTTTCTTTAGGTTAAAGTCTTGCAACTTTATTTGGCAATTTTATTGCAATATTCTCTTTGATTTATTTTAACTGGTTGATAGATTGTCACTTTTTGGTATATTTTGCATGCAAGGGCTAATATCTACAGTAAAAATTGTGTACTCCATCACTAATTTCACAATTAAGATGAGAATCAAACCCCTTACTGTTGAATTGATGACTGTGTTACTTTAACTATTGCAATGATTGGCTTGTGTGTTGGTTATAAATTAAAATATAAATGTTTTTTAAATGGGAAAATATTTTTTTAGGTTATTCTTCGAAAGTATGGCACTTTGAAATAATCATTTACTTGGTTTTTTAAGTATACTTTCCTACTAAAAATTTAGCAAAGAATCGAAAATTTCTTATAGAAACATTATTAACTAAAAAAACAAATAAAAATAACTAGTGAAAAAAATAATCTGCTGAGCAATAAATTTGTAAAAGATGACAAATTACATGCATTTATATATAATATACACAAATAAATATAATACATTTTTTATTTCAATTTTTTAATAAAAATGAACTGTAACACTTCGATGACTTCATTATGAGCTTATTGCAGTAAGAACTGGAAATTCATTTTCTGACGTTGTGTTTTAATATGCAAAAACAAATATTAGAAATGTTATCTTTTTTCTTCTGATTTATGAGTTTTCTATAAAGAGGTAATTTATTATATTTTATTTTTCTTAAAATACTTTACTTTGTTAAATGTTAAGACCTTTTTAATATCAAAAATTCACTTGTTTAAAACTATCTATGTAGATTGACATTTTTCTTAGAATTCATAGTTCTTGTAAAACTAACAACAACTAGTCCGATATTCATAAATTTTTTGCTATTGGTAAACGAACTATTTATACAATACTTAGAGCCTAGACTTGTTATAATAGAAGAAAATAGTGCCAAAATATAAGCGAATAAGGAGGAGCTCAAATATTAAAATATTTCTTTCATTGTTAAGAGAAAATACAAAATTAATATTGATCACTGAAATTTAAAGTGAAAACTTATGCACCAATTCAATATAAAAGGATAACTTCCAGCATTTATTTAAACAAGAAATTCTTGATTTATTTCTTAGTGAAAAATTGTATTGTTCTTAAAAATTTTATTAACATATATAAATATAAAGCAAACAGAAAAAAAGTAATTTACTACAAAAATTATCTTTGTTAAAGATTTCTCTTTTCTGTAATTATTTTTTTAAATAATTCTGAATTTATTTTATTACAGGTTACAAAAAGTAATCTGAATTGATGTTACCTGTATTAATTTAATTTGATTTTTATTTTCAGTAAGTGTTCGACAGCAAAGAGAATATTCTAGCATTTCGCAACACAAAATAGAAGAGTATGTAAGAAATTGGCTTCGAAATGCTCCAGATCGGGAAGGAGGAAGGAACAAAAGAAGAAAACTTTTAAATTAAAAATACTGTAAATAAATAATGTGAATGGATTTTTGATTGTAAATAAAAAAAAATTTTATACAGGATCTGTCTCGTTCTGAGCCATCATTAATAAAAATATCATTGATATAATATAAATTATCTAATATAAAAAGTTCAGTTTATGTGTGTTTAGTTAAATGTGTTGCATGCTTTACAAAAATACAATAAAACAAATATCATAAAATAATTAACTTAGAATTTTATGTATATGTTCATCCGCTGAATTTAACAACAGAACTGTTAACAATGAAGTGAAAATTTCTCAAAGATATATTAAAATGTTTATTGAATAAAAATAAATAATTACTGCTAATTCAAAAGTAATCTTAACAAATTGGTAAAACATGATTATAATCAACATATAAATGAATTCTATTAGAAAAAATATTTTAGAAAAGAATCAAATCTAATATAAATATTTATTTATACAAAAATAAACTAATATTTACTAGCTCATTACAGTAAAAGCTGAAAATTCAAATTTTTGAAATTGTTTTAATTTATATATAATTATTTCTTAAGAAATAAAAACATATTTAATGTTATACTATTAATATATATGTATTTAAATTAATTTTAACAAAAATAAACTAATATTCATAAGCTCATTATAATAAAAGTTGAAAATTAAAATTTTTGAAATTGTTTTAATTTATATATAATTATTTCTTAAGAAATAATATGGGAAGAGAGCGGCATCTCTAAATAACCAAAGCAGATTCAATTTAATGCATTTCCAATATATTTCAATAGTAACTTTACAATATATAAATTCTTAGCAATTAAAAAATGGGTAAATATTTCATTTTAATCTGTAGAAATAAAATCAAAGTTATAATTGGCTCCACGTCGGTTAATGCGGCCATTGCCGGCCAAACTGCAAAGGCCCGACGGATAACCGTATACGGGCATGTGCTGGCAATTATACGGACCACACACGGCCAATACGGCATTGCTGGCCACCCAGCGTTGGGCCAACAGCGGACCGTACTGCCGGCCCAGCAGCAATGACGACGACCACTTTATTGACGGAGCCGACGAGGCCAAATAGCGGCGGGCCGCTGCTGGCCAAGACGGCTGACAGCAGCGGCCCGATGGATGCCCGGCATCTTTGTGTTTGCTGGGATGTTTTATATATTTGTATCAATATGCATTTAAATAATCACTTATAATTTATTAATTGCTAATACTTCTTAAATGACAAAATTTGCAAATACTTTAAATGATGTTGCCGAAATTAATTATATTTCTGAAGAAATTCAGAGAATCTCTCAGTAACTAAAAATAATGCTTACAAACACGTTAATGATTTTGATGCAGAGTGATTAGTAATTTATTCATATTCCTGTTCTCATCAATTATGAACCTTTAATTGTCAACAGAACATTGAATCAAAAAGTTGTTGTTGTTTTTGTCATGTGACAAATGAATGGTAAAAAAGACAAAACATATGGGACCAAAGGCATGGAGCACTGCCCTAGCCACATCTTCAGCTTTTTCCATATAAAGGGTGTCATGGCAGCAGTTGGGGTCAATGCTGAAGAGGGTCGAGGCAACAGAGATACAGTTGAAGAGATGCCTCGGATCCAGTGGAACTCCAGTACAGTGCTTACATTCTGCGTATGTTCTAGATCCGTCGGACAGGATTTTCATACCCGTCATGTGCCCAGTCCACATTCTGCTGATGGTAGAGGTGATACCATGGTCAGGATTAAGCTCCAGTATGCACCATTTTTTCCGTAGTCCCCCGCAGAGTTGATGCCTTGCGACGGCTTTTGCATCAAAGCAAATGGTAGTCGTGGGAAGGGGAATGATATTTCTAGCCTCCTTAGCGAGGGAGTCCACCTGTTCATTTCCCTCTATGTTAACTTATGCAGGGACCCATTGAATGGTGCAGGTTTTCTCCCTTGCAACTATGGTAGACAGATGCTCATTGATGTCTTGGGCAATTCTCGTTTTACCTCCTTCAATGGCCTCAAGGGCAGATTTACAGTCAGAAAATATGTTGATGCCATTCCAGGGGACTGACTGTGTGAGGTAGCTGCTGCCTTTATGGCACTCAGTTCACTGGTGAAGCTGGAGGCAATTTTTCCAGCTGCAACCCTGTGTTTGAGAGATGATTGATCTGGAAGGATAAGGAGAAAGCAATCGAAAAGTTCTGACCATTGATTAAAAACATCATGGTAAATAACAGCATCAAGGGGGGGAGGTGGCACACGTGAAGCTTGAATTTAAAATTTTTATACTATCCAATCAACAGAAATAAATGATAAATATACGTCTAGATGAAATAATGAGATAGATATATGTCTTTTACTTCTTATTCACGTGGACAAAATATTGGACAATAGCCGTTTTTTGTCTGTTTTGTGAAGATCATTAATTCTATCCTTTATGCGAACCATCTAAAATGCTACATCTCCGCAGCATAATGCACTACAACATTTTACTGATACTGCAGACTTTTTCTGAGAAAGAAAAGTTTGATTATTGTCTTGGTCAGCAAGTTCTTCAGATCTATCACCAACAAAAAATCGTCCAACTGAAAACTGAGTGGTTGATCACATCATTCGACACTATTCAACATAATCAATGGAATGTGGCATTGTATTTTATCATTAGTTGTATCTGTACATGTCATTCATGCCGTTAAATATTGGTTTCTCACAATGTCCAAGTAAATTATTTCTAGAAATATGGTTGTTCAACAAACTGATTTCTCGAAACTATTGCTTCTATATGTCTTGAAAATTTAGTCATTATTTCTAAGATATAATTTCCTAATAAACATTTTGCTATTTACCATTAATCTTGGGTAAAGTAATTTTCATTATTAGTAGCTTACATTAATCAATTTTCTATATTCTTCTAAACAGTCATATAATAACCAATAATATCAAGAAGCCAAAAAATAAGGTTAAACAAAGTTAATCTCACCGTGATCAATAAATATGAAGCTCTATGGAATAAAATCTTTCAGGTTCAATCAAAGTCAATATTAAACAATAAAGCATACATACCAAAATTCTAATTTTTGAATATAAGTCTGTTTAGATAACGCTTGGAAGTTCTTCAGTTTCTTTTATAACAAGCTGATAAGGTCCAAATATCTGAAAATAATTCTGGAACGTGATATTTCAAATGTTTTACAGCATATTTCGATTGTTATGCTATTTGGTATGCATTGTCAAAATGTTCTTTCTCTACTTTATTCGTATTTCAATGATAAAAATTCAAAATTTAAATGTTTATAAAATTTCTCCAATTTTCTTGCTCTATATATTAATTTGGCAGTAACTTTTCTTTTTTAAATTATCCAATGTATTTAAATTTATGCAATTTGCATTTGATCTAAAACAAAAGATATTTAAATCAACTGTATATTTATTTGAATGATAAATATTGTTTCAAACTTCAATACAAATGTCAACAATTGATTTTCAAAAAGACATCTTCCCCTGGTGTAATATTTTTCTGTGCTTCCACACAAACTACTTGAATGGGATGATAATGTGGATTTTTCTCACAAAACTTCATTTAGACCTACAAAGATTTCATTTTTAAAGCAGACAGAATTCTAAAAATATATTTGTATGCACGTTTTGTAATCGAACAGACAATTTGAGCTAACAAGACGTCTAGACAGAAATTATTTTTAACAAATTTGTAAAAAAATATTTTACTGAGCAAATTTAAATATAAAAATAAATCATCAATGTTATACATAAATAGTAGGTTTTGCTTTTTTAAATTGTTTCTAAAACTAATTTAATTATTGTTTAAATCATAAATTCTTATAAAGGCATTTATGAAAGGAAATTTTCTGTAGTAAATAATGAAAACTAATTCTAACTTAACACAATTTATATTTTATTAGCTACTTTATTTCTCCTTAACAATTCAACTGGCATCAATTCAAAAACTTTTAAAGCATGTCTCTAAGTCTCTTATCAAATAGAAAATATTGATTAATTCCTAAAAAGTGTTTCACATATTTATTAAATGTATTTTGATTTTTGATTATATATATATATATATATATATATATATATATATATATATATATATATATATATATATATATATATATATATATATATATTTGCATTCAGGCTATAAATTACTTAAATGTCTCCCATTACAAAATGTATAAAAAAACGGTTTTATATTCAACAAATTTTCTTTTGGTTAACAGTATAAATGCTTCAGAAAATAATTTTCTTGAGATGGATATTACATCTGTTTGAGATTATTGTCAATATCAAAGTGAAAACAAAATTAATTGCAATCTTGTGGTGTTTTGTCTTTCATTTATCAACAATGATTTGTTGAATGCGTTAGTTTCTGAAAAACAAGATAATTCTCTTCAGTATCCAGTGCAAATGTTTTATTACACAGTATTTTTAAATTTATCCAGAATCTGAGGATTATGCTTTCTTATCCTGAATAACATTTGGAACTTGAAGAAGGAAATGCTGTCGATGGTTATTTATAAACTAGTTATACTTTCAAATTAACATTCTATTTATGACACACAATATAGATATAAATTGAATATAATTAATTAACTATATAATAAAATTACAGATGCTTTCTTAAATCGTATTTGAACATTCCTTGTCAAGGTGCAAATTTTAGCCCTTATTGCACATACGAATATAGTTTAGGTATACGCTGGCTGTTGAAGGTAGAATACTGTTTTAATAACGTGTTTCAATATGACAATGTAAATATAATAGATATTATATCATAAAATATGTTTTGAGAATTTTTAGGTTGCTTACAATTCAATTTTGTTTTGAAATTTTGTAAATAGAAGTCAACATTTATTCGAAAATTAGATCACCGCTTTCTATAAACTTCTCCAAATACACCAAAATTACAATTTCTGACAATAAAGTTCAGTAAATGAAATCAAAACACAATATGGATACAAATGGATCTACCAATATTGGTGAAGCAAAACACTTCGCATGCTTAACGACAGGTATTCACCATCAGTCTCCAACGTCAATCAGTGTTGCGTCGTTTGTGTTCCGTTAAAGATTTATTTTACCCTGTGCTTTTTTAGTACGTAGATTCTTTAATGTGAACAGTGAAAAAAGGAACAAAATATCATTTTAAAGTTTTTTAAGCTTGGAAAGACACCTTAAGAAACTCACGCAATGCTGGTATGCGTTTATGCAGATCAAGCACTGTCCATGGTGTGTTTGTACTAGTGGTTCGCTTATTTCTAAGAATGGCGAGAAAGTATTTTTAACAAACCCTGTTGTGTGGAAGACCGGTGACCTCTATCAGTAACGAAATGT
>JAJQOW010002609.1:0-15109 GCA_037975125.1 Latrodectus hesperus
GCTTAAAATTATTACAATGCAGCGAGAAAAGCATTACATAAATTTTTATATGATATTTGATTATCATATTCTATATTCAAAGATATGTAATTTATTTTCATGCTGAAATTTATCTTAAATATAAAAATTATTATTGAAAGAATTTGCTTAGTCAGAGTTGCAAATAATAATTTTACACATCTGTTAACTTTAAATTGGATTAATTTATGATTATTTTTAAGCTGTTGATATATATGAAACAATATTTTTTTCAATCGCAGATAGGTTCTTGATTTTTAGTTAGGTTTTAGTCATACTCTCAGAATATGGATGCAGATCTTGAAAAAAAATTTCTCATTTTGTGTTACAGAAAGAAAAGCAAGCATAAATATAGCTGCCTATGTTTTCTTTTGAAATATGTGCTGCGAGTCAAAACAAAATTTAATATAACACGAAAGAACATTTTTCTTGAAACATAAATTTTTATTTTATTATTATCTGAACTTATCTTGTCTGAACTTATATTTCTCCTGAGTTATAAATCCAGTTTTTAGAAGAGTTATCGTTATTTATTTTCTTAGCATAAAATTTAAATTTCCTTTAATATATGAAGTTGATATTTCTATTCGTACAATTTTGAATACCAATAATACATAAATATGTCACTTATGAATATTATTCATTTTAAGTCCTATCAATACTTGCAATCGCACAATTTTTACTTGGTTAAATATCACTTAAATATTTTGAATACTTTTTCATTATTGCCTGTATTATATTTGAATTATTTCCTCCAAATAATACTTTGCTGTTGTTGTTCCGATTTATAAATAGAATAAAAATAAAATTTCATTAAAAAATTACGGGAATAATTTTTAATTAAATATCACTTTACAATAAGCAGCATTCTCCAATAAATCAATTTTGAAAGTGTGTATTGAACCAAAGAAAAGTAGGCAAGCTGCTCCAAGAGCACTCTGTAAAAATGTGGATATAATATGTGGAAGAGTAAAAGTCCCTTTCCTGCAATTTGTAAGAGTTTGGCACCTTTTTGAAGAGGATTTTTGTACCACTAAGCCCCTATTGGCCCAGTTATGCAATTTTATATTATTTTTATAGAGTAAATTTTAAGGCATATAATTTGAAATTTGTATATTTTTGTACAAGTACACAATTTTCCATTTTGTACTGTTTTTTAGAATTCAGATTTAACGATATGAAAAGGATTTAATCTATTATATACGAAACATGTTTACATATGTTATAACATGTTACAGAAACATGTTATAACAGTTATTTAGAAATTTAAATTGAGATTTTGAAGTTTAATAGTGAAAATGTTTTAGGTACTTCAAATTAATATTTTTTTCAGTTTTAAAAATTATGCTTAGAGAAAAAAAACATTTAAATACATTCTGTTTAAACATTGAATTCAATAAAATCAAGCATCTAAAGTTTGATTTTGATTTTTTCAAAATGTATAGAAATTTAAAAATATTCAAAAATTGTAGTTTTAAGCAAGTAATAAATCTAAATAAATTGATAAAAATATATACTTTTTATTATTTTTATGAAAATAAAAGAATTTATCTATCTGAGATGAAATTTATATTGATTAAGTGTTATGAATATATATTATGTTTCTTTTATTTTATTACCGCATATTTTTCTATTTAAAGTAACTACACAAATGTTTTACCAAACTTACGAATTGAAATTAATTTATTAAACACCTATCTATACAATCGATTGTTCAGTAGCAGAGTTTATGTATTAGTAGGTAAACATTTCAAATTATTGCAATTTATAATAGCTTTGATCGCTGAATACACAACTTTTTATTAGAATGAATACAAATATTTTAATTGGAACTAAAATTCATCTTGTTATTTACAATGACGAAAGCTGATAATGTTTAAATATTTACCATGGCAAAGATTTGCATTTCCCGAATCATCTACTTGTAAATGGTACAATGATGTACACAATAATGAATCAAAATTTTACATTTGTATGCATCTAAACATGTGCTAATAATTTGTACGTATATATCAAATATTTGATCGAATATTTTAGAAATGACATATTGATACATATGAAAGTTAACTTAAATTGTAACAAACATTGTTGTTGTTGTTGTCGTGTGCACTGGCTAGGCTGGCAATATAGGGTGCGCTGCTCCACTTTTCCAACTGAACCATATTTAGGTGATGTAACAATCAATATAAATATTAAATAATAAAATAAATTAATGTGTATTCAATGATTATGAGAAATTTTTTTGTGATTATAGAAAAAAATTAAAACATACGAAAAAGGTACCTTAATTTATTTTGCAAAATTATTGTATATATGATGGTAAATATTTGAGAATGAATCCTATTACTCATTTAGACTTTATTTTATGACAAAAGTCTAAATTAAACTCTAATTATAAACTATTCAACATTATTTAAAGCTAAAGTAAGTGGATATGTAATTTTTTTAGAGTGGGGAAAAAGGTCTAGTGCAAATATTAATACTAAATATTTTCATAAAATATATTATTATTAACAATTGTTTAGTTGTTTTAAAATATTTAAAAAAACTTTACTCTCAATATATTATGTATTTCAGAAATAATTTGAAGTTTTGATTATCTTCTAAATGTTATTACAGTTAATAACAGGATAATTTATATTATATAAGGCAAACGATAAATTGCCACGCACAACTGATTTTTATATTTTCTTCAAATAAATAATCATTTGAAAACAATACAAACTTCATAATAGTCATTAAGTATAGAAGGATAAGGCTTCTTTTTAATATTCAGATATTTTAAAAATCTTTTTCATTGATACTTGTGAATAGAAGAGAGCAAAATAATCTCTTAACATTTAGATACGTTATTGCTTGAAAACATATGATTACAAAACATTTACTAGGTTTTGTTTTCTAGGGGCATAATATACTGTGACTTCTGTGGTAAATATAGGTTAACGCTAAATCCACTAAAACTGAAGAGCACATGTCTAAAATTCAGGCTTTAATTTCTTGAAAACCAAGTGACTTCTAAAGAGCCAAGACTGTATTTCTAATTTAAGCATATTGCAATCCCTAACTAAAAACATTATTTTGCAGTGGTTTCCAGTGCACTGCTGATTACATGGAAATGAAGTGGCTGATGATTTGACAAAAAAGGAAACCGAATATTACGAATTCCACTGGTTCTTTTCCCATATTCTACTATGGTTCGATTTACTGAAGAAAATATGTATAATCCCTTCCGATAAAGGCAAGCAAATCAAATGAAAGAAATGAGCTATCGGGAGGGCCTCTTAAGCATTTCTTCTGCGCCTCGTCGATTTGTTGTTGCTTCTTTTCTTCTAGAACCAGTTCGATTCACACGAAAATCCGTCCGACTTCTCCCCCTAAATAAACTTAAACTTAAAATAAATTAATATTAAATTTAACTTAAATAATTAGCTCTTAAATTAACTATATTTTTCAAATATTTCCTTAAATTATTCATGTTATACATATTATCCCAATCTATTATAAATAAATATGACTGACATGATTGATAGTAAGAAAAAATTAATCAAAATTAAATTGGAGGTGCGTGCCTTTGGCACAGGAACTCCGCCGCAGAGGCAAAACCCCTCGTCCTTTTCTTCGATAGACAGGACATGATTGCCTTGCAGGCCACTTAACTCCACTTAAACATTATGAATACTAGATGTGCATTATTCAAAAGTGACATTATTATGAATGCCCGTTGTATCGATAAATGTCCCGAAGTCTCTGGATACTTATTGGAACGATATTGACAGAGATTCAAATTTACAGAGATTCAAAATTCAGAATCTCCAACCTATTTATTGTATAAACTCTTTTCATGTACTTTTTTCTGTATTCTGATACTCGTGGCTTTTTTGTTCTTTCTATATTTTCGTACTGTCCATACCTGACAAGCTGGTCAAAGAAATGTGTTCACGTTCTACTGCTGAAATCAAAAAAGGACTTTATTCCTGGAATATTAACCCTTTTATTCCAGGAATAAAGTCCTTTTTTGCAATGATTTACATCTTTGCATTGATTTACATCTTTACGTCATTATACAGCGAATCACTAGGTCGATATAAAATGAATCCTTGAAGAAAGATGAGACAAAAATAAATAATACAAAACATATATCTTCATATAATTGGTGTTAAATACCAATAAATTATGGATGACGATGTGTATTTTTGTGTTTTAACTATGCAGGTTTGAGCACTTAAGTAAATGAATCACGATCTCTAAAATATCCATTCCAACTTCTTCCTTAAAGACAGGTTTTCACTTTGTTCTCCATCTAATCATTATTTTCGAAACATTAACTATTAAGAAACTTTTCCATTAAAAAAAAATGTTTGAAATCACAAGGGACAATTTTCACATGATATAAGCAAATATTTTCCAATAAGAATGGATCCAATGATTCTTAAATTGCAGATTGTTGGTGTATACACATCATTATGAAGAAGAAAAACTGCTCAGAAACCTTTCTTCATCTTATGTTTCGGATATACACAGTAGTTGTTTTCAAGTATGAAAATGTTTACTTGAAGGATTGCAATGTTCTTTTGCAAAAAAACAAATGATCACAAATAATTTAGCGAACCGACAACAGAAAAAACAACATGGAATTTCTGAAAATTGTAATTAGGTAAAACAAGGTGTTCATACAGGAAGGCGTTATCCAGAAAAAATGTATGAAGTTTCAAGTCTGGAATAAATTTTATTTTTCTACAATATATTATTTCTGTCTTTGATATAATTAAGGATAGCTTATACTCTCGATGACACTCATGTATTGCTTAGTTGTGCATTCGAAAAGTGCACTAATACATTTTGATAGTTACTAATATTTTTTATAAATGCAATTCCCTATCAATAGAAAACAAATTAAATAAATATATGACATTTCTCAGAGAATAATTTAAATGTATGTATGTATAACGGTTATAAAAATTTACGATATTATTAAATGTCATTTAGAAATATTAATTCAAATATGAAAATTATTTAATGCATTGCAAATTTAGTGACATTTTTCTTATCATTACTATGCTTTTATCTGACCACAGCATCAACTTTTTTAATCCAGTTTAATAAAAATGGTATGCTTGACCATTTAACTATGTTTATATGCGCAATTTCACAACACTCTTAGGAATAAATTTCATTCTTTATGAAATTGTAAAAAGTTTTGGAAAAAGAAATTATTGCTAGTTGCTAAATAGAAATCATTTTAGAACTTAAGCAAAACTTGATTTTTTTTAAAAAATTTTGTTTCAATTCAGTTTTAAATATACTTTCGAATCACGAGGAATATAATAAAAGAGAAATACAATTTCTTTTACAGTTCATTTCATTTCCATGTTTGTTTTAAACTTGTAACATTTTAGTAGAAGTTCAATATAAAGATTATTCTCAGGCTTGAAGAAAAGAATACTAGCTCATATTTTTAACGAAAAGCGTTTTGACAAGTATCTTAAGATTCCTTTTTCCACCTCATTTATCCCACAACAAACTCAGGAAACATTCATTAATTAATTACAAAAATTGGACTATTCTCTAAGGTATTTCTCTGTAATAAGGATGCTTTAGAAGCCTCGCTCTGAGGCAATGCTTAGAATTCATTTTTTAAAAATAAGTTACGCGTATTCATTAACATAAACAACAAATGGTCCTACATACATAAGTGTAAAATTGATGATTTATTTGGATTTTTCCATTTCCAGTACTCGAAAGGAGTCATAAATAACAAAGACAATGTAAATGTTACGAAATTTTTTTTTGCAGAAGAAATATCCATTGAAAACTCATTTAATTTTAAAGAAAAACTGCCAGAATTTGTTAAAAATATTTGAAAGAAATAACAAAAATATAGCAGCGAAACATGTGGAAAAAATTGTCTCAAATTCTGGTTACACTTACAACTGGTTATGCATTATAGATGATAGCTAACATTTTTCACAAATTCTTTTCTGAAAGCGTTGGTAGTAAAATCCGAATGTTACTTTATATGATTTCTGCAGTATTTTGCACGTGACTCTCACATTAAATACTAAAGAGAAAACGTATAAATATCTTCTTAAATTCTTTTTAAACTATTCCAAGAAGCACTTTATTATTTGCGTTTACAAGAAAAAACAAAAATGGAACTTTAAACTTGAAATGTTTGGAATAGTTCTGAAAATAACAGAAAATAATAAAAAGTAAATTTCGCGATTTATATTTTTCAAAAAGGAAAGAAATTTAGCGAAAAAGATGCTAAGATTCTGCATTTTGTTATATTGATTATCATGATTCTAATTATGTATTTGTAGCATGATAATGTAATTTATGCTACATACATACTATTAACTGTCTTATAGCTTGTAGGAATAATTATAAATTTAGCAAGGATTTAACAGTGAGGCCCATTTAATTCTGTAGTTTCTAAAATGTCGATGCATAAAAATCGAAGAAATGTTGACAAAAATATGTTTTTTTTTAATGTTAGAAGTCAGCTGATGCTTACGAAAGATACCACATTTAGGCTTCACACTAATTTATTTAATCTGAAGTATAATACTATAGATCTGAAATCATGTTTATACTTGAGCCTGATATTAAATTTAAAAAATATTATCATGCACCAGCAAAAGCAGACGCTTCCAAGGACGAATGAGTATACATTTTTTTCCAATAAATATTTATTGAAATGTTTAAATTTAAATGTTGAGATGATGGTACAGTTAAAAAAGTGGGATAACAAGTATTCAATTAAATTTTACATTGTACCTCTGAAATTCTGATTGAAAAGGAAACTATTTATCCATAAAACTTTTTGATCACTATTAAATTATTATATAAAGGAATAAATGTTTTCTTGGTTCTTTTAAAATGCCAAATTTTTGGATATAGACATTTATGGTTTAGAGGCCGTATAATTCATGATGATAAATTCGGAACTCTTTTTGAGGAAGAAATGTTGCCAAAATGACGTATTGTGGCATGTGCTATGACTTAAATACCAGGGTTTCCAAAATAGAATTTCCAGTGTAATTCTTATAGTTCTCAATATCTACAACGCAACATAAATTAGGTTAATGTATACATATGACCATCCGTCAAAAAATCACCAAACCCAGAATTTAGCATCCTAGATTATACGGCATTTGTGCCGCCATATTTTATAGAGTTATTCAATCACATATATAAAAAGATACTTGAATTTAATAAATTGTTACTAAAAGTATTATGCAAAATCAAATCGGTAAATATTACTTTATTCTAATTTAAAATTTTTTATCCTTAAATGCACTTAAAAAAACTTAAATCGCATAAGTTTTATTTGCATCCATTATATTAATTATAATTTGTACTTATAATCATAAAAATGAGAAGTCTTTTATTCAGACGTTTTAGAAGGAAATGAAAATACTATAATTTTTACACTTTCAAATTTATGCACTTTATATTTTTTTACTATTTACCTTTTTTAATGATGTTAAGTCAATTAAAATAATATATTAACGTAGTTTTATAAACATATAACATAATCTTTGAGGGATATAATTTTATAGCTTTTTAAATATGTGAGAAATATCATGCATGTAATGTCAATAAAAGGTAGCAACGTATAAGCATGCTTTCAATCAAATAGCCATCAAACATTTCATGGTTTACTCATTCTTTCAACAGTTGATTTTGCATCTTTAGCATTATAGAATTCCTTTCCCAAGTGATTGTCATCAATCACAAATGTCAGGGTTTGGAACCATCCATCAGACATAGCAGAAGCGATGGGTCAGTTACTTGCTCTCTACCAAAATATATACCTAACTAATGTTACATTACTTGGTTCATGTAATTTATATCTTATTATTGTTTTCCCCAAAAGGAGATATTAATATTAATAAAGATTCATATTTTAGTTTCTTTACGTAATTTTACAGCATTTTTTATAAAATAAAAAATTTAAATTGTCTTTAAGATTAAAAAGGAATTTTTATTTTTGGAATGCAGGTAAATTTAATTCTAAACAGATTCAATTAATAGTGGACTTTCCCATTTATTTATAAAATGTTCCTTCAGCATTTTATTGCACGTTTTATGATATTTCTTTCTGAATTTAAATTATGTGAAGATGTGTTAAATTAAAATTGAAGATGTGTTAAAATAACATTTCAAATGTCGAAAGTCCAAATCATATTTTTTGATCAATTTATATTTTCATATTATTAATTTGAATTATATTATTCATGAAATGTATTGTTTAATACTGCAATTTTTGTATTAAGTAAACAATCCTTTTATAAACTAATTTAAAAGTGAAAAGTAATAGTAGATTGTTTGTTTAATTATCTTTTTTTATTTTAAGATTTTATTAAATCAAAATAAAATTGATTATGTAAGGGGCATTTGAATACATGGCACAAGATAAGATCATATTTTAGTCAAAATGCAAATAAATTATATTCACCAGTATAAGTTATATTAATGAAATGCATAAAAATGATACAAAACCTTACAAATAAATAAATAATTATTTCCAAACATAATTCCTTGTAGAATTAATTGTTAATTAATTAAAGAGTTCAAATACATTTTGAAACTATTTTGAATTTTAATAGAAAGGAATTTTAGTTTATCAAATCAAAAAGAAATAATAATTACTTGCTGGAATCTCAACAAAATAACTCTTCATTACCACTTTGTTAAATAATCAAAGCTATTACATTTTAGCTTTAAAAAATTATATTTAAAAAAAGCTCTATTTAATGATTTTACATGAATTGGTTTAGCTGTAAGGATTTACTACCGATATTTTTAAAGTTAGTCAGTGATAGTAGAGGCTATGTAACTTCAATATATATAATGTTACTTTTTTGCATTAAATAATCATGAGATGGCATACCAAATATTTAGGAAGGGTTTTGTTGCTTCTGTACATAATTCTTATAAAATAAAGCAGGCAATTTTTAAAAAACTCTGTAGCATAAGCCTATGCATTAGAAAAATTTAAAACTGAAATATTAGGGAAGTAAAAATGAATACACTATAGTTTGTAATACATAAAATAATTTACATGACAACAATAGTTATCAACATCGGCATGTGTTGTTAAACAATAATAAATAAATATTTAAAGTAATGCTAAATTTAAGAAAAAATAATTTTCAATGAATTTCATCTAGTATCTAGGGATTGCAAAGAATAAACTGTTCAGGAGTTTTTTTATGAGTCACTTTGTAGGAGATAGATTTTCTAATTTTAAAATGTTTAGAAAAAAATATTTCAAATTATTTAATTAGTAGATAAGTTAGTAGAGAGAAACTAATTTCAAGTACTGAATTCAACTTTCTGATTTCAAAACTATGAATACTTTAACTAACAAGTTAATAAAATTTTAAAAATAAACTGCCCTTTTAAAAATTATTATTTATTAAATCTGTAACTTTATTTGTATAATAATCACACATTTTTAAATGCCTTATTTTATCTGTTAATTTTTAATATTTTTCATTTCAGTATTCGTCGCATTTATATTTTACTAAATTGCTTAATTATTTTAAAAACATTAAGAAAATATTATGTATCAAATCTAAAAATATATGCCATAAAATATATAAATTTCATGTACACTTTTCTCTAAATTTTGTGAACAAATTGCTATTTAAAATTTAGTATTGAAGCTTTTTATTTTTACTTAAAAATAAATTTCTATTGAAAGAAAAATTATATGACAAGGGCATTATAACGTATTAAGCAGAAAAAAGTGTGTGTACTTTATTTATCACATTAAAAATTTCTTAATGAATGATGAAAGAAACATTTGCTGCATCCACATTTTAAAGTGAACAAATTTTAAATAAATGTCTCAGTATTTTCTTAAGAAAAGAGGAAAAATTATTTAAAATAATTATTTAAATTTAAAATACAGTAAAGTTCACTATATCAAGATACTGGATGTTACTTTTACTTTGTTATAAAATTATATTTTTATACTATGAATTGTACAACTAAGCTAAAATTTCTGTTTTAAAAGTTTTTTGATTCCATTAACGCTTATTTAAATACTATTTTAAAATCCATACTGGAAACATTTTTTCATCAATAAATAGTTTTTAGAAGGCAATAAACTACAGTATAAATTTGTCTCAAAATGAAAGTAAAAAGTATCAGTTTGGTAGAATTTATCCCAACCTATTAGAAAATTTATTTAAATTACTTTTAAATTAGATCTGCTTTAGAAATATATTAAAAAAAGTCCTTAAGTGATAAAAATTAGTTTATAAAATTACTAAATTTTCTATAAAATGCCATTTTATTATGATAAGAAATTTATTATGATGAATAAATATTTATTTACATAAGTGTAATAAAATAGCAATGTTTATTTATGTTGAAAACAAATTCGAATATCAAAGTATATCTGAAACTGAAAATCAATTGAATATTGTCTTATATTTAAGGGATGACAAAATGATGCATACAATATTTTTTGATAGTGATTGATATTTTTCAACAATTTAAATTTCTTGTATTTTATAAAGTAACCATTATAGTTAATAAAACAAAAATTTAAAGATTCATAGATTGTAAAACTAGTAAGTCTTTTATTTATTTTTTTTCCAAAATCATTAACGCAATTTAATATACATCTGGTTAATTTCAAAATGAAAATCATTAGCGAAAATGAAAAAATTTAAATCAAATCTTTGAAATATAATGTAATCATAATAATTGTGAAAAACAGGATTATCATTGGATTTACTTTTTGAAAATAATAACTAATTATAGTACTTTACGAGTATAATTATAATAATTATATTTTCAAGATTTTATAAAGCATGTATGTTCTATTCATTCAAAATCTCCTAAAATTTAGCAGTGATATATAAATTACAAAAATGCAAGAAAGCTCTCACTAATTTTAAATGATATTATATAAGCAAATCTTTGTGCTTGTTTTAATTTCATTTTTGTGTTTCGTATTCCAATATTGATGTTTATCATTAGTCTTTTTTGCTTCTTAAAAGAGAAATTTTTGATATTCAAGAACTATTCTTAAACATTTCTGACTTGAAGGAAAAAACTCTACTGAGTGATTATTCATAGCAAATACTCAATTTTTTTCTTAAAAGGATTTCCTGTCCGATGTACTTTCCTATCTTCTTTTAAAGAATAAACAATTCATAATATAGTAAATAGGAAAAATATAATATTTAACTAGTTCATTTACATAACGAATGAAGTAATTAAAAATTGATAACTTTATTTTTAGCAAATTGAGCAAAATTCTATAAACGTAAGTGAAAATCATGTAAATATTAATTGTAGTCAAAGTAGCAAATATAACTTAATTACCAACACACATTCAATTTACAAATTCAGAAATTTACATTTTAAACATACAAATACTTTTAATGCGTGTGTTTTAAATATTTTATTTAAATACTAACTACTGTCTTAAAGTTTTGCTTATATTAATACTTCATATTATGAAAATTTTACTGTGAAATATTGCATTATGTCTATTTAATATATTTCGGGGAACACTCATTTCATTCAAACTATTAATACTATGATAAATGTCAATTATAATCATACTTTACTGATATCTTGCCCATTTTTAAAAAAGATATTTCATTTGTGTATGTTGAAATAATTTCATTCATATTTATGGGTGTGAGTTTCATATATTTTTAGTACATTATAATGTTCATGTCAATCATCAAAAAATCTACAAAAGCAGATTTAACATAATATAAACGATTTTAACCACATTAACTATTTACAGTTTTTGTTTCGTGCAACTAATGAAATATATATATTTTTACATAAAACATCATTGTTTTGTCACTTTGCATCTTCATACTTGGACTTCATGCATATTTGATGAGTTGAACGAATGATGTATAATGAAATACATTTGTAAAAATCAATATACAATTATACACATATTACAAAAATCAATGAATACAAATTATATGGTCGTTTCTCCCTCGTGACCAGCAGTGCTAAATCAGGTCCATGAGTTCATTCACCCTGAAAAAGTCCAGTACTAATAAGAGGTCTTGAACAGGTCTTTCCTGGTAAGTTCCAGACAAGATAAAATGGGACCAGTAGAGCCTTGTACAGAAGAACACATAGAGCAGATTTCGAAGTGCTTATTGCCTCCAACTGAAGTCATTGTTAACAGGTGACCTCTAATGAAACGGAAGAGCAGTTTGATCTCGTCTACTGCTGTCCCGAAGCAAGGAGCTACCATGGCTCTCTGATACTACGGGTGTTCTGGCGGGCCTTATTCGTTACCTTATATTTAGAAAATAGCTCCATATAAGTAAGAGGAGCCACAATGCGTTATGAACTCGCCAGCATCAGCTCTAACAAAACCGTCCGCAATTTCACTTCAGGCAAAATGACAAATTTTGCATATGAGCATACCATTACCAAATGGTTAAATAAATCGCTTTAAGGTGAATGGGAATTTTCGCTTAATCCAACTTCTATTGTAAGTTGAAATTATGCTTCTGTCTTCTTCATGCACGATTGTCTAGAGACTCTACATGGTAGTTATTAAGGTTTCTGTCTTGTAACTCGTAAATACGATTAACTATCTATGAAAAGTTGTCCTTGAAGTCAACTCTGTGGATTTCAAAAAACAACCCCCGCCTCGTTAGGCTGCCGTTTGACCCATCCTCAAACGGAAATTTATTTAAAACATACAGGATTTTTGGATGTAAGTGAGATTTATTAAAATCCCTGAATTATAATATAATTATCAATTACAAGCAAAAGTCATAATAAAATTTACAAGAACGTAAGGATTATTCAAAGGACATATATTTTGTTATTTAATACAATATTTGTTTATTAAAATGAGATAAAAATTACCTAAGACTGATTAAGATGCTGTTTTGAATAATATGGAAATAAATATGGATGGTGATAAAACATGAGAAATTGAATTTACATTTTTATAATTCCTGATTGTTTTGTTGTTGACCTGACCTGAAGCAAATATGTTTAGCAACATTATCAAATCGAATTATGCATTGATGTTAAAAACATATACAAAAACACATTGAAGTACAACTTGTTATTATTATTATTATTAAATGTGTTTCTTAAATGTGATAAAATAGTGTATCAATATGTACATTTATAATGTATAATGTATGTAATATATAACATATCTATATGATAAATGGTTTTGTAGGGTAATATTAAAATCTTTGTTGTTGTTGTTGTTGCTTATCCTCCATGTCTGACGGAGTCAGACTAGATCCACGAGTTCGTTGACTGTAAGGAAGTCGAAGACTAAAAGAGGATTGCTAAAGAGATCCTCCCTAGAGAGACCCATGCAATCCAAAAGATGCTCAGGAGAAGCCTGATGATTTTGGCACTTGGTGCAGGTGACGAAAGTTTTTCTGCCCTCGTTAAAAGTGAGGCACTTAATATGACCGCTAGCAAGTCTTGAGAGAGCAGTCCGGGTACGTCTGTCACACGGGAGGTCAAGTGACAAACCCGGTTTTGATCTATTGTACCAATTATGGGTGGGGGGTGTTTTCCACTCCTCCGAGATTTTTGATTTTTTCCGGGAGTATAACTCCAGAAAAGTAAGTGTGGAAGAGGGAGTATTGGAAATCCTGCAACCCTCCTTAGCAAGATTATCGGCCATTTCATTCCCGTGGAGATTCACATGTGAAGGTATCCATTGCAAGTGAACATCATGATTAAGTGAATTGAGTTTTAATTTAAGCAGGATAGAGTTGCTGATCTTGTCACCTACAAGAAGCCAATTACTAAGATGGTGGAGAGAACTACGGCTGTCAGACAAGATCCATAAGTCACCATAATCCTCTTCAGAAAGAATATTTTCTAGTCCCAGGTCTATTGCAATCAATTCACTTCTGAAGATAGAGCAGTGATTGGGATTACGATGAGAAAGAGTCAAATTGGTGTGAGGGGTTACAATATATATGCCACTACATGCTAGAATATCAATTTTACTACCGTCAGTGAAGATTTTGATGGCATTGTTAGGAATGTGGCTTAGGTTTTCCAAGGTCAGTTGTCTAAGATGTTCTGGGATGTAGTCTTTCTTATTAACATGAGTACTTAAGTTAAAGTGAAAGTAAACCCTGGGGAGTCCTTCTGCAGGAATCAAGCAGCACTGTATTGAGTTGGGTTCAACATTACTATTAGGTAGTTGAAGAGAGACGGCCAGACTGAAAGGGCTGTCCTTCTTTAATCTTTGATGATTACTCCATCTGTTAAGATACATGGAGGTCTTGTTGCAGAGGCCATAACTAGAGAGTTTATTATAGTATTTAACAAGACCAGCTTGTCTTCTATTATGGAGCGGCTGCAAGTCGGCCTCAAAAAGAACAATATCAGAAGGACAGCTATGTCTTAAACCAGTGATAATCCGGGCAGCACTTAATTGAACTTTTTCTAACTTCTTTTTGGATGCGCAACAATAAATTGGGAAACCATATTCAAGTATAGGCCGAATGAAAGTCATATATGTTGTTCTAAGGGTTGTTGCATCGGCTCCCCAGTCGCTACCCGCAATATATTTAAGAATGGTAAGACGTTTTCTACTTTTCAATACAATGTGTTCGATATGCTTGTTAGTAGTGCACTCTTGATCCAGAATAAATCCCAGATATTTGGGGTGCTTCTCATAAGTGAGATTCTGTCCCTCCAACTTCAGTTGTGGTTGATAATTATATATACGCTTATAGGTTCTGAAGAAAGTAGCAATTGATTTGCGAGGATTAAAACTGGTTTTATGTTCCTTGGCAAAGTTGGACACAGCTACAAGAGAATTATTAATTCTCGATTCAATATCATTAATATTGTTTCCTGAGCTCCAGAGTACAATGTCGTCTGCAAACAGTCCCACCCTAACTCTGGTAGAATTCAGTTTTTCAATGCCAGATAAAAACATCGTGAAAAGAGTATGGCTAAGCACTGACCCCTGAGGAACACCTTGGCTGAGCTTAAATGGTCCTGAAAGAGACTTGTTAACCTTCACCTTGATAGATCTGTGTTGTAGAAAGTCTGCGATCCATGTTAAAGCATTGCCACAGATTTTGAA
>JAJQOW010002610.1:0-15075 GCA_037975125.1 Latrodectus hesperus
TATTTTGTAAAAATGCATATACATATACATATACATATATATATATATATATATATATATATGTGTGTGTGTGTGTGTGTGTGTGTGTGTGTGTGTGTGTGTGTGTGTGTGTGTGTGTGTGTGTGTGTGTGTGTGTGTGTGTGTGTGTGTGTGTGTGTGTGTGTGTGTGTGTGTGTGTGTGTGTGTGTGTGTGTGTGTGTGTGTGAAATACTTTTCAGAGATAGACTTAGGGTTCTTATAAGGAAACGGTATGTTTTTCTATATACTGTGAGTTTTTGTGAATGAGTGGAAACTTTCATATTTAGTTCATTGTTAAACAATCTACTTATTTCTCCGGAAATTAAATTATTAGTTAGATATAAACAATATTTTTCTAAATAATGTATAATACAGTCTGCAAAACTCATTGCTTCTAGAGGTGGGTAAAATTTAATATATTACATTCATTTAATTTAGCTTCGTGTTGCTTTTCATTAATATAGAGCACAGAAAAATTTCTTATTTAAGTTATATAAGTTCTAGAAACCACTTTAAAAAGCATATAGCAGTAAGGTATTTACACAGATATATGAAATAACACGCTTGAATCAAAATATAGAGTAATTCAAAATTCATCATTAGGATTATGTTAGTTACACACACAGCTTAAAAGTGTACACCAGTATTGCTTTTTAATAAGTACATGAAATTTAACACTTGAATCGTCTTCAATTTACTGAAATAAGGGTACTTATGCGTTAAAAAAATAAAACATTTAAGCCAATAATTCTAAGCTTAGAAATGATTTTAAAAATTCATTCCTGATAAGATAGTAAAGTCCACTCTTAATAAATCTATTTTAATCTAGGATACAGAGAAAGATTTTCCAAAATACCAGATACATATTTATTCATATGTTGAATGCTAGGAGCAAAGAAATATACACCGTATTCAAGTTTTAAAAAGTACTACTTATCAACTTTTCAAGTTGTGTAAATTTTATTTTAAGAAACTATTAGTTTTCTAGATTTTAAAGCATGATCTCTAAAAATATATTACTCTTAAAACGTACTTCGATTATAGGACTAATAAATAAAAAAGAGATTTATTTTTGAGCAAAAATATTTTAACAAAGGCCTTCTTTGATTCATTATGGCGTTGTAACTAGCTAATTTTTGTTTGAATAAAAGGTGTTCAGTTCAATCTCAGCCACGCTGAACAACGAGAAATGAGTGATGTCAGATACAAATCTGTTGGAATGAGTGATTGAGAATCTATCCATTAATAATTTACACATATATATATATATATATATATATATATATATATATATATATATATATATATATATATACAGGGTTAGCCAGAAATAAGTTTCCCACGTCAGGGGGCTGTAGAAAACGTTCTATTTGTCCAAATGAGATAAAATTTGAACTACAGATAATTCCAATAATGCGCTTGACATTTATTAAAAAAATAAGTAGTACAAAATTTCACCGATAGATGGCACTGTAATACACATAAAACATTTGATATGCTTTATAAATGTTAAATAATAATAATAAAAAAGTAGCATTATATGCCTCCCTTCATTTCCAAGAATGTGCTCTAATCGCAGAACCATATTTTCGACAGCTGACCGGAGTGAGTCTGTCGGAATATCAAGGAGATGGCGCCGAATGCTGTCCTTCAGATCTGGTACAGATGCTGGCCTTTTGCGGTAGACATTGTCCTTCAAAATATCCCACAACCAAAAGTCGTAGGGGTGATATCCGGCGAACGAGGAGGCCATGCCATAGGGAAATGACGGCTGATAACCCGTGCCTCAGTAATATGCTGTGTTAGCAGTTGCTTTACACGACGATCAGTATTAGGAGGTGCGCCATTCTGCATGAAAATGATGTCCTGAAGGCATCTACGCTGCTGAAGTTGTGGGACTACAAAATCCCTCAGCATATCTTGGTACCGTTGTCCTGTGATCGAACAGGTTTTGATTCCATTTGCAGTTATCTCTTAGAAAAAAATACGGTCCAATCACAAAAGTAGCCGTAAACACACACCATACTGTCACTTTTTTAGGATGCAAGGGTTTTTCCTGGATAGCGAGAGGGATTTCCGCTTCCCAAATTCGACAATTGTGGGTGTTGACTTGCCCATTAAGTTGAAAGTGGGCTTCTTCAGTCCACAGAATATTCCATGGCCAAGTGACGTCAACCACCATTCGAGCAAGGAACTGAAGTGCAAAAGTTTTACGAACCTCTGAGTCCCCGTCCTGCAACAAGTGCAGAGGATTGATTTTGTAGGGATAAAAATGCAAAGATCCGCCGTAAGATTTTTCGTACAGGAGAATACGGCATATCCAATTCACGGGAAACAACTGGCCTACTCACACTACCATCTGGCGACTGACTGCTGGCTTCAACGTCCGCGGTAGCCACATTTTCGACGCTAGAAGACTGGATTGGCTTTCGTCCTCTACCGGGAAAAATTGCAAGTTGCCCAGTTCTTTCAAATTTCTGCATCATCTTGCATAACGCACATGGAGACACTGGGCCTCTTCGTATCTGCATCATACGGCGAAATTCTTTTACAGCAGCGGAAAGGAGTTCTGCTGGTTCTGGTAGAACAATTTTACAAGTAGCGCTTTTTCTTGCAAGGATGGCATGATGTGCAGAGAAGTAACTAATGCTCGTTCAGAATCCGCCTTCTTTTTACCCAAAGATAATGCTAATAGGCTTGCGCTGTAAAGCAAATGACTTTTCATATTTTCAGTATATGCAAATAAGTAATATTAGTATTACAGCGCCATCTATCCTCGAAATTTTGTACTACTTTTTTAAAATAAATGTCAAGCGCATCATTTGAATTATCTGTAGTTCAAATTTTATCTCATTTGGACAAATAGAACGTATTCTACAGCCCTCTGAATTGGGAAACTTATTTCTTGCTAACCCTGTATATAAATTCTCTTCCTGAATCCATTCTAGAAAATCACTTGCCTTGGCTGAATTGGAACAGCTTCTTTATGATGTATGTCTAATACTGAAATCTTCTATGAGGATATAAGGGTGCTGAATTCCTTGAATTATACTATGAAGCCTCTCTAAAATTTTCTTGGAGGAATAGGAACATTAATAATAGATATTGTAGTAGTTGCCACAGTAGTTGCAATGGATAGGAGAAAATAGTTTTGTTAGAATGCGTTTATTTACTGCTAAGAGAAGACCGCCACCTCAGTATCTTCTTTATCTTGACGAATGATTATTTTGTTAAATAAAGATATCTTATGTGTCAACTTTTTTAACCGATCTTCCTGTATTGCAATGATATCTGGAGATTTAAAATAATGATATTTCGTATATGGGTGCTTATTGAGAAAACTTTGAAATTAATGAGCACACATGGAAAAAGTAACAATTATTGTGATTGCAGTTTAGCTTCTAATGGCTAATGCACCCAGGATAGTAGTTGCGTACCCTCTGTTAGGGAATTTTATTGCTTTCTCTAAGTTTTTCATTTTCAATCATATTCATTTGATCTTTAGAAGAGTTACTAAAATTAAATAACACGGTCTATAGGTAAATTTGGATTAAATTGAATGTCACTATTACTTGGGTTTGATGATTTCTTTTGGATTCAACTACTTTCCTTTAAGCAGGCGAAGATGAGTAACTTCTAGTTTCAAAAATTTTGCTTTCAGTTTCTTCAAATTTTTGGAAAATGACATTAAGAATGGCTTCTTGTTAGGTTTAAATAACTAAGATTTTTTTGTCTACTGACTCTTCAAATTTCGTAAGGATCGAAGTGACTATATCACTTATTTTAGCATGAGTAATATCTAATAGTTATTTAGATTAGACAATTGTAGAATAATTGGTTTTAGAGCTTTTAAATTGTCTTCTTGCTTCAATAAAGGATAGATGGATTATTGCTTTAAATTTTAAAAACCGAATTTCTCCTTCACTAGATGGACATGTAAGTAAGATCATCTGAAGCGTGAGGTCCTTTGCAGTTTACACAATATGGGTCTTTAGTTGAAAAAGGATCACTATTGTGATGTGAGCCGCAGAGTCAGCACAAAGCTGATTGTATTATACATTTCTGTTGTATGTGTAAATTTATAAGTAAATTTCACATTGACGATTTTTATCGACAGAAATCTTTACATTTACAATAGATAAAAGCACTTTAATTTGAGAGGGGATTTTATGCCCGTAGGCTCTTAAAAAGATAGTTTCTGAATGTTCTGAAGATCCCTTTTTATTGAAACGTCGTATTTGGGATACAATAAGGTCATCAGTTTCAATTTCTAACACTAGATTTTTCTAGACTCGTCCACTGATATGAACAGAATAATGAATTTTGTAGTGTTCTGTTCAATTTGTATTTAGGTAGTTACATGAACATTTAATACTGTTTCACTTCTATAAATTTCTGTTGCAGTTTTATAATCATTCGTAATGATAATTAGTTTTCCGCTTCTGGTAAGTCTGACTTCTTCAATCCCGTTCTTGTTGAAAATAGCGTTTAAATGTGAGGGCCTCTTAGGAACAGAAGCATATCCTGCAGTAGGACACAAAAACACTGTAAAATTTGAAATTCCAGCTTCTGAAGCTAATTGTATAGCTAGAGGTGCAGTGTCATCATAATCTAATACAAAGTTCGATGCATGTTTGGGTATGCGATACTCACAGTCAATAAAATGTTTATCGCCTTATAAGTCTGTCAGGGTAAATATACCATCCTGTATGAGCTTGAGAAAATAATTTTAAATTAACCTTATTGAAATTCCCGAATTCCTACTAACTTAAGTTAATGAAAATTTATTTGATTGAATCATTCTCGAAGCAAAAAAAAATCAAAGAAATAAGTACGTACTGCTAAAAGTCTGCAATTATTTCTGTTGCTAATTCCGAAAACTCGAGAATACAACCTTGACATTTTTAAATAGAATCTTTTAGAAAATTGAAAACAACTCTCCCTTCTTTTCAAACATTTTTTGAGTTAAAGATGCTGTATATCAAAAATATACTCGTCAGTCTTCCTGATTCAAAACTGTATTAAATTGATAAAGAATTTCAAAGTTAGTTTGATGTCATATTACCCCCGAAGTGATCGTAAATATTGTAGAGTTGAATGAGTATAATAATATATAATATTCTTTTAAAAGGGCTTTTATTTTGATCGGACAGCAGATGAGCATCGTAAAATAAATTCCAGAAGGAAGGAAGTATTTTATTTCAGATTGAATTATTGGCATAAATCAAGAAAAATTTTATTTATTTGTTAAAATAATGTATTTTCAATCGATCGGAATATATTGTAAAAACTTCTGAAATAAATTACTTGCTCGAAAATAGATTATTAGTATATTTAATATAAATGAATATAAATGTGCTGATTATGCAAGCAAACCAAGAGAAAAACATATACAATGAACAAAAATTTTGAGAAATTGCAGCTGTTCCATCAGAAGAGAAATACATTATACTTAAATCACTCTATCGAAAAAAAACTTCTATTTAATCTTTATACTCTTTACATTTACTATTGAATCTATATAGAATATTAAATAGAAACTCATCATTTTAAAATAAAAGTTATTTTACATGGGAAAAAATTTGAGCAGGACATTGATAGTAATTATCAAATAAAAATCTAGATTTTGTTTTCAAAAAATAAAAAAGAAATAAATCAAAACATGAAATATCATATTTATTGTACTCATCATTGACATATTCGTTATTCACGATTGATTAACCATATTTCCGGTTTTCTCAACTCATGCAATATAAATCAGGCACATTCCATTCTATCTAGTGTGATGTTATTAAAACTCATGGATATAATATCATTAAAACTTACAATAAGATAATAAATTATCATTAGTATCTCAAGAATATAGAAAATAATATTAGGTTGGTGCGTATGAAATGTCGGATTCTCTTTACATGCGGACGTTTTCCTCCCTGTTTTCGTTATACTTTTGTATTTGGCATAACCTCATTCATACTCGTATTGTCCATTGCCAGAGACTCATTTCAGCAAAATAGGTTTTCTCGAAGGTCTTCCCTTTTTTATTTTTTTTGAGTTTATTGCCGATATGAATTCTGCCGACATTCGCGTCATTTTCTTATATGAGTACAAACTTGGTAATAGTGCTCCAAAAGCTGCACGCAACATAAACCAAGCGTTTGGGGGTTAACGATCGGAAAGTGCAGCGTTGGTTCGAAAAATTTCGGACTGGCGATTTTTCACTGCAAAATGTGCCGCGCGGAAGACCCAAAACGTCTGTGAAGAATGATGACCTGAAGGCTCTAGTGGAAGCGGATCCAGCCGTATCCACGAGGGAACTTGCTATCAGGATGAAAGTTGACCATACAACGATATTGAGACACCTTTCTGAGATTGGCAAGGTTAAGAAGATGGACAAGTGGGTACCGCACGCACTGACAGAGCGAAATAAGCTGGATCGGTTAAACGTATGCTCATCATTTCAGCATCCACCCTATTCACCGGATCTCTCACCGACCGATTTTCATTTTTTCAAGCATTTAGAGCTGTTTTTAAGGGGCAAACACTATGAAAATGAAGACAGTCTAAAAAACTCGATATCAGAGTTTATTAATTCTAAAGACCAAAATTTTTTTAAGACAGGCATCTACGCTTTAAAATCTCGTTGGGAGAAGTGTATTGAAGCGAATGGAGCATACTTTGATTGAATAAACAGCTTTTGAAGAAAGATATGCAGTTTTATACAATCACTTAAGAATCCGACATTTCATACGCACCAACCTAATATAAACATTTTATGAATGGCTACTTTTTTTTGTAATTTAAATATTTAGAATATGGATTGAGAAAATAAATTTCGTAATATGCAGCCTTACAGATGTTTGTATTCCTTAAAATATACTTCTTTAGATAACTACTTGAGACTTTTACTATCTGCTCAGTCACTTTAATCTCTAATCTGCCCCTATTCCAGACGGTTGGGTCTATGCTTTGGAGTTAATAGCAGTCTTCTTAACAAACGTCATGAGCGCAGGCCACTAATAACCAATCAACGGCGAGTGGTTCTGCTTGATATGTGAGCATCCAGGGTGTCTTGCGCATACTGCAGAATTTTAGTGGACGTACGTTGTGGGGTCACCATCACTTTCCGTCAGACGCGTTGATCCACGTGAGCTCACGTCACTCAGGCTGCTCCGGTACTCGGAAAACGTTTCACAATTTCTTGTTCCAACTTTCTTCAACACAGCCGGAGCACTGTGGACGTGTCCAGGTGCATGTCAGCTGCAGTTTTGCGTAAGGACCGTCTACCCTTCTCAATCTAATTCCCACACCCTTGATAAACTCGTCTGTCTGCTGAACTATTCTCAGTCGATAATATTCTGGCATTCTCTACAATTAAAACGTTCTTTGCTGCAAGAAACAACTTTGAGCGATAATTATTGAAGCAGCAAAACATTTCGAATAATGACCATTGTGCCGGTTATTCTCCTTATATTTTATCTTGTGTGACCTGGAGAGCTGCGTATTTCCCATCATTTGCTTAACTCAGTAAGGTGCGTCTATCCTGAAATTTGCATAATTTTCTGACTAATCCTTCTTGGAGTTGTATTTTCAATACTGGGCAGTATATGGAATTGCCACAAAAAAAACAGCTGCCTAGTACTTGCTACCTGATTTCTCATCATATAAAATCATTTCAAACACATATATTTACGTGTTGACCGATGGCTGAGTGGTTAGCGTTCCTGACTCCTGAGCTGTTGGTCCCGGGTTCGAATACCGGTTCGGGCATGGATGTTTCTTTTCTTCTCTGTTTTCTCTGTGTTTCCCTGTTCTTTCTCCTGTGATGTTGTATGAATGTGGCCCACTCTATAAACGGGTTTGTGGTGGTATGGCGCGGGTAATGCTACTCGCCTTTGTGACTTGGTTCACAGGTGCCAGCTGGGTAACAACAAATGAGTAGCAATTTCCGGCCTTGGTGTGTCATAGGGTTAGTGACCCAAGTGTGTGCCCGCCATTGGAAAAAAACATATTTTTACATAGTTTGAGAATGCTTACCTCCGATGAACATTATGTGAATCATTATTGGTTGTTTATGCATCTATATGTAGGTTTGGCAACTACTCTTTCAAGGAACGAAAGTAAGAGACTGAGTGAATAGATTAACGGTCAGTACTTAAATCATCAAACATTGATGTCAGTTTCTATATTTATTAGCATGTATCACTGTCATTGTTTAGATTTCAAATTTACTCTAAGGACCATTAATTGTATCATATGAATGACCCTAGCTTATTAATAACTTGGAAAAAACTAATACTTAATTTCACAAAAGTATGCTTTGTTTCTTCAAATTGCAGTATATACTTCAAATTTTACTAGAATAGTTTCGTATGTAATTTGATTATGATAGCAGTGCTTAATTTGGAATTGCTTTTCTTTTAGTCAAGTCAGTCAAAGTAATTTATGTTTTCTTTTTTCCTCTTGATTGAATCTCAGTACACTACTATCCATTAAAATTGCTACACCAAGAAGGAATGCAAATAACAGAACGATATTTATTGGACACATATATTATAGTGGAAAGAGCAAGTGATTAGATTTACAGGAAATTAGGATGTATAGATCTTGAGAAATCAGTACCCAGAGCAGCAACCTCTGGCTGCAATAACAGCATTTATCCGCCTAGGCATGGAGTCAAACAGAAATTGTATGGCATGTACGGGGATCTCAGTCCTTACAGCTTCAAAACTATGCAACAGTTCATCGACAGTAGTGGATGGTGAGTGATGGCATGCCAATCGCTCAGCAACCATTGACTACACGTTCTCAATTAGTGACAGATCAGGAGAACGTGCTGGCCAGGGTAACAATCGAACCTGTTCTGTATCAAGGAAGTTCAGAACAGTACGGGCAACATGAGGTCGTGCATTATCCTGTTGAAACAAAGCATTAGGGAGGCCTCTAAGATAGGGCAGAGCCACGGGACTTAACACATCGGAAATGTAACGGTTGCTGTTCAAAGTGCTTGTAATGTGAACAAGAGGTGATGGAAACGTGTATCCAATGGCACCCCATACCATCACTCCAGCAAATGGGCCAGTATGGCGATGTCCAATGCAAGCTGGCAATGCGCGTTCTCCACGATACCTCCAAACACGGTTGCGGCCATCATGGTCCTTTATACAGAACCGAGATTTATCTGTAAAGATGACGTGATGCCATTCCCACGTCCAGGTTCACCGTCGATCACACCATTGAAGGTGCTCCTGTCTGTGACGCAGCGTCAATGGTAACCGAAGCCATTGTCGCCGTGCAGACAATCCATGCTGCTGCAAACGTCGTCGAACTGTTCGAGCGGAAACTTGTTGCCTTACAAATGACTCAATTTCTCGACTCAGGGTTCGTGACGTGGCTTTACGATCCCTTGTGACCGTGCGGATAAAATGTCTGTATTCTCTGCTGTTAGTGATGGGGGGGTCGCTGAGATTCGGCATGACGTTCCGTATGATTGTCCTGAACCCATCGATTCCATATTCTGCTAACAGTCATGGGGTCTCGACCGACGCGAGCAGCAATATTGCGGTACGATAAACCGCAATCCCGGTAGGCTATAATCCTTCCTCGATCAAAGTCAGACACGTGCTGATAGGCATTTCTTCTTCTTACATGAGGCATTACAACAACTTTCTTTGCTGAAAGCAACGTTGAAACGGAAATTGCGTATGAGAGAACTGCTATCAAATCTCTGGTTTTATACACATTGTAGATGCCGCTACTGTCGCCTGATTTGTATGAATGCGCTGAAAATCTAATCATTTGCATATCACAGCAAGTTCTACCTGTCATGTAAATTTCACGTGTGTGGTGTGCCGCTTTCCAGGTATAGCAATTTTAATGGCCAGTAGTGTATTTAATTAACTTCATGTGACGCAATGGTCGAATACCATATATATATATATATATATATATATATATATATATATATATATATATATATATATATATATATATATATATATATATATATATATATATATATATATATAATTATAAAAATTTCTTACAAAATATTGTAAAAATATTTCTTAACAATATTTTGTTAGTTGTTCGCAAGATTCATGACAAAAATGGTTGTGTATTTCCGTTTAACTTGATTTTATATTTGAGTTAATTCTCTGATGCAAACGACACTTAGTTCTTTGAGATGAGACAAGATTTTTGAAAGAATACATTGTATCTTAAGAAACTAGTAATTTGGAATGGCTTATGAAATTTATATTTAGGTTAATCATCACTGTATTCTGAAATTAGACTCAATTTTTATACTTATATAATTATTTTATCATAGGTAGATAAAAATACATTAACTTTTGATAGTTTAGGAACGCTTTAGAAATATAAATTAACTGATTTTAAGCTTTTGTATCATGTCATGTAATTTTATATGAAATGAGTTCAGGTTTGAAAGCTAAATATATGCAATATTTCTGTCGAAAACATCCAGCTTTTTCATTAAAGAATTTTCAGTGTTTCTATTACACTTTACTATTTCATATTATATACATTGCAAAACGGATGTTATAGTTACATAAATATAATGTGTGTTTTGCAATATATTAGCTCTTATTCATTTAAAATATTTGCAAAAATGTTTTTTAAATTTTCAATTAAATGTATTTTTGAAAAACTGATAATATTATGTAATTATTAATAGATAACATATAATTTTCTATTTTATACCAAATAAACTTTATTTTAACTATAATATTTTTAATATACCTAATTCAGTTAGATTTTAATGAAATATTTGAAAGAAATAGCAGACAAGTGTTTTGCTAAATGTTTTTATTTCATTATTGTATTAATGAATATCAATTAATTTAATTATAAATGTATTTCATCGAATGCTTAATGAATCTCAGAATTTTCAGTTGTATATATATATATATATATATATATATATATATATATATATATATATATATATATATATATATATATATATATATATATATATATATATATATATATATATATATATATATATATATATATATATATATATATATATATATATATGTATGTATGTATGATTTGATTGTATTTGTTTTTTCTTATTTGAAATACAATATCATATTCATTGGTTTCAAAACATACATAATAAATAATTTTTAAATAAGTAGGGATTGGAATACTCATGAATTTATATTCAAAAAGAAGTAAGATGTCTTCAAACAGTTGATTCTTTTTCATATAACTGGAGTGAGTTGACAAATCAAGGAACTGAAGTGAAAAGTTATAAAAAAGGTTTATTCGTGTTGATGTATTTTAGAAACATGTAAATGAGTTTTTTTCGTGATATAGTTCACTTAAGTCAATGTTATTAGATATTTCTATCTAGAGTAATTTAAACAACGTTCTCACTAAATAATGCATATCTTTGGCGAAACGTCGAATTCTACTCCTCAAAGTTTCTTTTAAATTACATTTTTTGCATTGATTACATTATTTTTATATTCAACTGGTATTTAATAAAAATATTATATACATTAAGCTAATTACCATTTGCTAAATTCATATCAAATTAAATTTTTTATTTGTTTCCTTATATTTAAAGATACCTCAATAAATATTTTTAGGAAATTAGAGATTACATGCATCTTAGAATGAGAAATAAATATTTTATCTAGCATTTTACAGAAAAAAAGATTTCAAAATGGCTTTATGTTTATCTTAAGTATAAACATTTAAAAGAGAAGTTGTACCCAGAACGTATGAATTTGAGATTACAGATTTAACAGTAAAATAACCAACTCTATAGCCCTATTTTAAATTGAAAATTTTAAGATCATATATTATCATTGAAATTAAGTTATATACGTTTGCATGTTTTCAGTTTTAAAAGTATTTAAGGAGTCTACAATTTTTAAGAAAATTAAATGTATTTCTTTAAATACACTTAGAGGTTAAGGAAACGATATGCTTCAATGTCTTCTAAATAGATGAAAATTTGGAAATTCGTATGGTAATTTGAGTGAAAAGGAAATTTCTTTTGATTTATTTGTAAGAAAATCGAAATCATTCTTTTATTAATTTACACATATCATTCGTTGAGCGCTTTTCCTGCTGAATGATTAGATCATCTAAAGAAAATACATTATCATCCATTAGACAAGATATTATTGCATTCAGCATGTGAAAGTTTTGAATATTGCTTTCTTCTTTATTAATGTATTTTATTCAATCTATGCTGGTGGAACTTCTATGCTGAGCTATAGCTTTCCCTCTAAGTCTTCATTAAATCCCATTATAATAAATGTTTTCAGTTGATATACTAAAGTAAGCACATTTTTTCCTATGATGATAGTTCTTTTGGAATAATTCTTACCAAAATGAAAAAGTCTCAAGAAAAAAATTTGCCCAAGACACGATAGTGAAATTAAAGGTAATTACTCTTTAATATTACCAAAATTGGTTCATTCTAATGGATTAAAAGAATCGAAATTATTTTTCTTTGTATACATTTTTAATTTTTCAATGCGTTTTGTCAAAGTGCTTAAGTCTAGAACACTGATGTCTAATCGTTCCTTGGTGAACAAAATACATTATGGCTTTGTTAAATATTTAATGCCTAAATGTGACAGTCATCTAACAATATTAATCTAAAACTGGAGTTCATTTATGACTAGATATCATATCTATATATTGTAAATATTTTCTGATGGCTGTAAATATCATAATTAACTGTGGAAGTTGTTGAAAAAATAAAAACTTATTTGAAATTACCTCAACATTAAACTAATTATTTTATTCATAAAGAAAATTTTGTATAAAAATAGCATGTATTTAGAAATCTATAAGAATTAAATTATAAAAGTTATTATGTTGATTACTTCATAAATATTTACATTTACATAAAAATAAATATGAATATTTTCATTTGAGAATGTAAATGTACATTGCTACACACGAAAAATATTCAGTGCATACTTAAAAATAACTGAGGTTTATACTCCTTTAACATGAAGATTTTGAAAACTTCAGTTAATATCTAATCAGTAATTATCTGTTTCCATTTTTTTTAGAAAATGTTTGTGGCCAAATATTCAATAAATATTTGAATATTCTCTTTAACTATATTATTAAATGTGAAATAACAAAGAACACCAAAATTTTTAGTTTGTTCAATTGCAAATTATTTGACTTAAAAGACAAACATGCTATTAATTGAAAAAAAACATTGAATACAGTTTAGTGCTTACAAACTATTAAAAAATAGTTTTTTAGTCATTCGAGGGTATAACTAAATTTTAAAAAAACTACAGATTTTACAACGATGTTTCAGAAAATCATTTCAATTTTTTTGGTTTTATGTGAATTCTAAAATATAATTTGTAGAAAAGTGACACAAAATAATATCAAATCGGGATGTTTAGATTATTTAATATTTGAATCGAGAATTAATAATTCTCTTGTAGCTGTGTCCAACTTTGCCAAGGAACATAAAATCAGTTTTAATCCTCGCAAATCAGTTGCTACTTTCTTCACAACCAATAAGCGTATATATAATTATCAACCACAACAGAAGTTGGAGGGACAGAATCTCACTTATGAGAAGCACCCCAAATATCTGGGATTTATTCTGGATCAAGAGTGCACTACTAACAAGCATATCGAACACATTGTATTGAAAAGTAGAAAACGTCTTACCATTCTTAAATATATTGCGGGTAGCGACTGGGGAGCCGATGCAACAACCCTTAGAACAACATATATGACTTTCATTCGGCCTATACTTGAATATGGTTTCCCAATTTATTGTTGCGCATCCAAAACTAACCTTAAGAATTTAGAACAAGTTCATTTAAGTGCTGCCCGGATTATCACTGGTTTAAGACATAGCTGCCCTTCTGATATTGTTCTTTTTGAGGCCGACTTGCAGCCGCTCCATACTAGAAGACAAGCTGGTCTTGTTAAATACTATAATAAACTCTCTAGTTATGGCCTCTGCAACAAGACCTCCATGTATCTTAACAGCTGGAGTAATCATCAAAGATTAAAGAAGGACAGCCCTTTCAGTCTGACCGTCTCTCTTCAACTACCTAATAGTAATGTTGAACCCAACTCAATACAGTGCTGCTTGAATCCTGCAGAAGGACTCCCCAGGGTTTACTTTCACTTTAACTTAAGTACTCATGTTAATAAGAAAGACTACATTCCAGAACATCTTAGACAACTGACCTTGGAAAACCTAAGCCACATTCCTAACAATGCCATCAAAATCTTCACTGACGGTAGTAAAATTGATATTCTAGCAGGTAGTGGCATATATATTGAAACCACTCACACCAATTTGACTCTTTCTCATCGTAATCCCAATCACTGCTCTGTCTTCAGAAGTGAATTGATCGCAATAGACCTGGGACTAGAAGCTATTCTTTCTGAAGAGGATTATGGTGACCTATGGATCTTGTCTGACAACCGTAGTTCTCTCCACCATCTTAGTAATTGGCTTCTCGTAGGCGACAAGATCAGCAACTCTATCCTGCTTAAATTAAAACTCATTTCACTTAATCATGATGTTCACTTGCAATGGATACCTTCACATGTGAATCTCCATGGGAATGAAATGGCCGATAATCTTGCTAAGGAGGGTTGCAGGATTTCAAATACTCCCTCTTCCACACTTACTTTTCTGGAGTTATACTCCCGGGAAAAATCAAAAATCTCGGAGGAGTGGAAAACACCCCCCACCCATAATTAGTACAAGGGATCAAAACCGGTTTTGTCCCTTGACCTCCCGTGTGACAGACGTACCCGGACTGTTCTCTCAAGACTTGCTAGTGGTCATATTAAGTGCCTCACTTTCAACGAGGGCAGGAAAACTTTCGTCACCTGCACCAAGTGCCAAAATCATCAGGCTTCACCTGAGCATCTTTTGGATTGCATGGGTCTCTCTAGGGAGGATCTCTTTAGCAATCCTCTTTTAGTCTTCGACTTCATTACAGTCAACGAACTCGTTGATCTAGTTTCTGACTCCGTCAGACATGGAGGATAAGTAACAACAACAACAACAAC
>JAJQOW010002611.1:0-15067 GCA_037975125.1 Latrodectus hesperus
ATATATATATATATATATATATATATATATATATATATATATATATATATATATATATATATATATATATATATATATATATATATATATATATACATACATATATATATATATATATATATATATATATATATATATATATATATATATATATATATATATATACATACATATATATATATATATATATATATATATATATATATATATATATATATATATATATATATATACACACACACACACACACACTACTGGCCATTAAAATTGCTACACAAAGAAGGAATGCAAATAACAGAACGATATTTATTGGACACATACATTATAGTGGAAGGAACAAGTGATTAGATTTTCAGGATATTAGGATGTATAGATCTTGAGAAATGAGTACCCAGAGCAGCCACCTCTGGCTGCAATAACAGCATTTATCCGCCTAGGCATGGAGGCAATCAGAGATTGTATGGCATGTACGGGGATCTCAGTCAATGCAGCTTCAACACTATGCCACAGTTCATCGACAGTAGAGAATGGTGAGTGATGGCGTGCCAATCGCTCGGCAACCATTGACCACACGTTCTCAATTACTGACAGATCAGGAGAACGTCCTGGCCAAGGTAACAATCGAACCTGTGCTGTATCAAGGAAGTTCAGAACAGTACGGGCAACATGCGGTCGTGCATTATCCTGTTGAAACAAAGCATTAGGGAGGCCTCGAAGATAGGGCAGAGCCACGGGCCTTAACACATCGGAAATGTAACGGTTGCTATTCAAAGTGCCGGTAATGCGAACAAGAGGTGATCGAGACATGTATCCAATAGCACCCCATACCATCACTCCAGCAGATGGGCCAATATGGCGATGTCCAATGCTAGCTGGCAATGCGCGTTCTCTACGATGCCTCCAAACACGGATGCGGCCATCATGGTCCTGTATACAGAACCGAGATTCATCTGTAAAGATGACGTGATGCCTTTCCCGCGTACAGGTTCATCGCTGATCACACCATTGTTGAAGGCACTCCTGTCTGTGACACAGCATCAATGGTAGCCGAAGCCATGGTCGCTGTGCAGACAATCCATGCTGCTGCAAACGTCGTTGAACTGTTCGAGTAGAAACTTGTTGCCTTGCAAATGACTCAATTTCTCGACTCAGGGTACGTGACGTGGCTGTACGATCCCTTGTGACCATGCGGATAAGATGTCTGTCTTCTCTGCTGTTAGTGATGGGGGTCGCTGAGATCCTGCATGATGTTCCGTATGATAGTCCGGAACCCATCGATTCCATATTCTGCTAACAGTCATGGGGTCTCGACTGACGCGAGCAGCAATATTGCGGTACGATAAACCGCAATCCCATGAGGCTATAATCCTTCCTCGATCAAAGTCAGGCACGTGATGATAGGCATTTCTTCTTCTTACATGAGGCATTACAACAACTTTCTTTGCCAAAAACAACGTTGAAACGGAAATTAAAAATGAGAAAACTGCTGTCAAACCTCTGGTTTTATACACATTGTAGATGTCGCTACTGTCGCCTGCTTTGTATGAATGCCTGAAAATCTAATCATTTGCATATCACAGCAAGTTCTACCTGTCATGCAAATTTCACATGTGTGGTTTGCCGTTTTCCTGTGTAGCAATTTTAATGGCCAGTAATGTATATATATATATATATATATATATATATATATATATATATATATATACCGGGTGATCCAAAAGTCAGGACGAACTTTAAAAATGAATAATTCGAAAACGAATCACGATACAAAGATGCGGTTTGCACCAAACGGATGGAAAAGAAACCGGGTTTTGTGCGGCAATAAAAAAAATAGTTCTGTTTGTGACCAACAGATGGCGCTATAGCGTTTTATTGCAACAATAGACGTTTTACAAATGAAACAATGATTAATGAAGTCAGATTAATTACAGTTAATTAGTACTTACTACAGTAAATGTTCAATGTGCTGTCCATCATTCAGAAGTAAAGCTGTGAGACGAGTCACCACACCATTCACAACATTTAGTAGCATTTCTTGCGTTATGGCAGACACATTTTGGCGGATGGCATCTTTCAGTGCCACTAGTGATGCCGGTTGGTCGCTGTACACTTTTGACTTCAAGAAGCCCTACAGCCAAAAGTCACAGGGTGTGAGATCGGGAGATCTTGGAGGCCATGCGTGATTAAAGTAGCGACTGATAATACGATCCTCCCCAAATGTTGAGCGTAGCAGGGGTAGCACAGGCAGAGCAATATGAGGTGGTGCTCCATCTTGCATAAAGGTGACTATTTGGAGTGCCTGTCGCGCTTGCAGTTCAGGAATAATGCTGTTCTGTAACAGTGCTAGATATCGCTTACCGGTGACAGAAACTGTTTGAAAACCTGTCTGTGTGACTTCCTCGAAAAAAATGGACTAATTATGAAATCAGCAGTGAAGCCACACCAGACTGTCATTTTAGGCTGTTGCAAGGGTACCTCAACAAATGCATGTGCATTTTCTGTGGTCCACACTCGACAATTGTGGGTGTTAACAGCGCCAGAGAGTGTGAAATGTGCTTCATCTGTCCAAAGCACAGTGTGAAGCCAGTCTTGCTGCTCTTCCATCTTATTGAAGACCAAATTCGCAAAATGTCGGCGAAAGTCAGGAGGTTTCAGCTTTTAGTTATGTTGCGACTTGTAGGGATACCGTAGCAAAGTTACTCGCAGCGCTCTCCAGACACTTCCGTACGACACTCCTGTCTGCCTCGAAACTTCTCGAGCACTGCACTCCCCATGTGCAGCAACCGCCGACATGGCTTGCACCGTCTGCTCCACTGTCGTGGCAACAGCAACTGTAGTTGAGGAACGTCCACTTCTTTGACGTGATGCCAAAGAACCTGTAGCTTCAAATTTTTTCACAATTTTGTTCAATGCAGAAGACGTTATTGGTCCTTTGCTATCTCGCATACCCTTCATGTAGCGATATGCTCGCAATGCCGCAATGGCACTTTCCAAATTCTTATAAAACAGTTTAACTAAGAGGGCTTTCTCTACTATGGACAGCATTGCGATGTATACCAGCTTCGACTACCATTACCTGCTGCAGTTGCTTCTTTTTATATCGTTTGTTGCTTTGCATAATCCTACATCAGAAATCCGACAGCCCCATCTGTTGGTCGCCAACAGAACTATTTTTTTCATTGCCACACAAAACCCGGTTTCTTTTCCATCCGTTTGGTGCAAACCGCATCTTTGTATCGTGATTCGTTTTCGAATTATTCATTTTTAAAGTTCGTCCTGACTTTTGGATCACACTGTATATATATATATATATATATATATATATATATATATATATATATATATATATATATATATATATATATATATATATATATATATATATATATATATATATATATATTATATATATATATATATATATATATATATATATATATATATATATATATATATATATATATATATATATATATATATATATATATATATATATATATATATATATATATATATATATATATATATATATATATATATATATATATATATATATATATATATATATATATTAAACATTGCCATAAATTCTTTTATGCTGATAAAGACATCTTTGTAAATTAGTAATAGAAAAATTCAAAATGTATCTGAAAACAACACAGCTACTTCTAAATATTTCGATACAAAAGAAACAACTTTATTTTTTCGGAGTATCTTGAATAATCAAAAATTCAAATTATTTTCTAGTGGTATATAGTAATTGTTGAGATAAGCGTTATGGTTTTGAAGAAAAAACAAAGATATTAGTGCCATTGTCATGAGAAATATGCGAAATTTCGAAAGATGTATTTATTTGAGAATGATTAGTTATTGCAGGAAATTCTCTAAGAATTTTTTTTTTTTGAATTTACAAACAAAATAGATATACTGACTTATAGCCATTAAAGGAGGAGTTTTCTTTTGGAATTAAATTATTTACAGTAACGGTTTGACAATAAGTTTTTGGCATCTATCTGGATATAGAATTGTTTAGGGAAATTAGTTTCAATAATTGGCTGACTGATATTAGCAGTTATAATGGATCATGTGAAAATGCGAAGAAAATTAAATTCAAAGCTAATCATTTTGTTCCACACACACACACACACACACACACACACACACACACACACACACACACACACACACACACACACACACACACACACACACACACACACACACACACACACACACACACACACACACACACACACACATATACATTTATAATTTCATTTTTTGTACAATTTGCGGTAAAAAAAGTATCAAACTAAATAGAGAAAGAACATTTAAATAATAAATTTTGGGCGAAACTGGTATGTCAACTGGTATAAATTAAGAACTTATTATTTTATAGTCACAAATAGTCAGAAGTTCGTTTTTTCCTCTGGAGTTCATAGTGTTGGCTGTTGGAGTGGGGATAGCTGATCTTATTTTCCGACTTTGAAAAAGGATAGAGAGGAAAACAGTTCTTTTCCCTTTGATCAAAGTTTGTGTGATAAAAACGACGATCATTCACCGGTTTCTTATATTTCAGAAACGTTTGTGAGATAATCTGCTGCATCATCCTTCTCACCTTTCATAATTGTTAAGATGCTAGTGAGAAAGTTTTTAATTGCTTACGATAATCATGAGTTCACTTACTTGCTTTGAGAGTTCTAAGATATAAACATCCAGTTGGCAAATTTGAAAGTGCTATTTAAAGTAGCTGACAAAATCATATCCATAAATCTGTCTGCAACATTGTCTAACTTTGGTAGGTTATGAGTAAATGTAGGTCGAATGCTTTGGGGAAATGAAAGCCGCAAAGATATCAGTGACAGTCCTTTAACAATTCCACCGGCAATATTTTTTATGTGTGAAAATAACGGCTGTAGAGGAATTTGGGAAATTTTGATTCTTTCTGAGTGAGTGGCAATTATATGGTCTTTTATAGGATCATTCTGGTTTTCTCAGAATGATGATATAAATACATCAGACACAGTACTCAGTAATTCGGGCTAATGGCAGTCATAATGTAATTAAATCTGGTTTTATTAATCTTTATGTCGACAAAATCAAATTGGGTTTCAAACATGCCTAAAACAGATGTTAGTAGCAGTTTTCTAAAATGGAGTTCACTTGATTGCGATACTTTAAAATATGTTCTGAGAAAATTAATAATTATGAGTAATGGGGTTTTTATTCGATGAAACTGCAGGATTTTGAACCTCTCTACAATGAGAAAAAATCAGTTCACTACTGGTCATAGGGTTGTCAAAATATTGAGTAGAATGCAAATTTTCTAGGTGCAAAATACCTATACCGCTTAACAGGGATTCTAGATTTACAATTATTTTCTAAGGGATCTTAAAAGATAATGCGCGTGTTCAATGCAAGTCCACTTTAAATTAACCAATGTGGTAAACAAACTATTAATTTAAACAAAGCCTAATAACGCATATTAATTCAAATATATAAGAACTCATAATTTATTAACAATTAGACAATTAAAATATAATCTAAAATACTACACGAGTTTTAGAGCAACCTCATGAGTTTTAGAGGATTCCACGAGTTAGAAAGAGAGATCTTAATTCATTGGATGCATAGTAAAGAAAAACGTGGAGTAATTGCGCAACGAGGTTTGTGTAGCTGGAGAGAAAAAGTTGATGTCCTCTTTTCGATAATATTGCCTAATTCATTTATATAAATGTATATTTTATTAATATTCATATTTATATATACGGTCGTTATATAAATGAAACTCTGTAATGCGTCAAACATTTCAAATTTTCTAGACATTTATGCGTAGTGAACAATTTCCTTTTATCTACAAGAGTTGTGTACAAAATATTATGTTTTTTAGAATAATTTTTATATATTTGTTCCTTTTATAATTTTCACAAAACAAAGGCAACTTTTTAGAAAAAATAAACTCCATGGACAATTTCCTTCATGGTTGGCTCTTTCTAAATTAAAAAGTTAAATCAGAAAGGTTGGTGATGATTCAAACAAGTTCAGTTATAATCCTATCCGTAGTGTTGCAAGGATGGGAAAAAACCCGGTTTTTTTCCGGGAATAAACCGGGTTTTTTCCCATGGAAATTTTGAAAATTCCCGGGAATTTTCAAAATTCCCAAATTTTTAAAATTGGGGAAAAATTTGAATTTTCTTAAAAATCTTTAAGTTTATAACTATTAAAACTACAGGCTAAACTGAGTATTACGGACAGACCTCAGTTTTACCTGGTTTAGATATAGTGCCGGAATTTCAATACTGTCTTTTATATTCGTTTTGTATTTCGCTGTGAATATAGCGTAGGAATTTCAATCCTTACTTGAACTTGGCGAAAAAAAATCCAAAAAATCGCCAAACTTCGGCCGTATTACTCAGTTTTACCAAACTACATAATATATTTAAAAAGATATATTGTAATGATTTCTTCTTTTATTTATGGCAATAGAAGTTTCTGAAAATATTTTGAGAAGGATGACAGCCATTTGTAAAGATTGGAGAGATTTCTAGTTGTGTTCATTGCAATTCTTATTCATAATGTTTATTATTTGAATGTGTATTTTTTAAATTTTTAGACAGATAATTTGCTTAGATATGCTGTCTTTCAATATATATGATATATATATTCCTTAAAAATTATTTCTCTTCTAATATGTATGAACTTCAATCTTTCATTATATATTTCTTAAAAATATTATTTTACTATTATTTATAAAATGTTAAATTAAACGCAGTAGATTAGATTGATAACTGATTCTAAAATTGCTTGCGAAATTTTTTTTATAACGTCAATTGTTAGTGTATATAGATATTCATTTTGTTTTTCATTAGATATCTGTAGTTACTTTTGATCAATTTAAATAAAAGTAATATCCTGGATGTACATTTATAGTTTGAAACATTCAAAAAGTAATTTTTAACTATTGTACTTTTATTTTCTGTGGTTAAATCATGTTTAAATATCTGTTTATCGATTCAGATTTTGAACGTGTTGTATACAAAAAGACGAATTATTTTCTCTTGCCATCAAAATTAATGATGTGAAATATACTGATAATTTTATTTGGTATTCTTAACAGGCAAGACTTTTTCCTTTGCAAGTTTTTATGCATAGATATACTTCATAAATGTTTATATAATTGCTGTAGGATTTAATACATAGTGTTGTGTACTTTCTATAGAATACTGATACAAAACCTTCGTAACAAAACTGATTGTTCGTAGATTATAATAAATACTCATTTCTATTAATTTTAGTGGAACGCTTTACCAATTTTTTACTGTTATATTTATTAAAGTTTAAGTTTGGTGTTTAAGATTTGGAAAATATCTGAATTTTAATACTGTCACATAAAAAAATGTCTGTGTTTAAAATTGCTAATTATTTGCTAGTAATAAAGAAGCAGGAAAATGCTCTTGATATTATTCCTTATCAAAATGAAGCTCTTTATCATTCAACACGTTGGCAAGAAATTAAATAGAAAAACTAGATTTAATTAAGCATGTTGGATTTCATTACTAGTTAATTTAATTGTTTATTAACAATTTGACAAATCAGTAGTTTTGTTGGACTACATGGCAAGAATATTAAAAATTCATTCATTACTATGGACCTTTTAAAATTTGAATATGAATGGACCTTTTAAAATTTGAATATGCATGGTAGTTCCAATTATTTTAGATTTGTAGCGATTTTATATCATTTTGCTTTTACTGAGAAAATTAAGAGTTAAATAATAGCATTTGAAGTTACTCTTAAAATACAGAGTAATTCTAATAATAAATGAATGTGAATTGGTCTAGTTAGCATCGATAACAAACTTCTTTACCAGTATTATAACCATTAAATCCTGTTTGTCCTAACTAGCAAAACCTGTCTCCTATGAGCATTTGCCATTTCCTCTTTTACAACATCTTGAGATATGTTTCCCCATCTTTTAGGTTTTATTTGATGATTTTTTTCAATTATTTGGAAAAAGTTAAATTTTAACTTGATTGGATAGTATTTATAATCGTATTTAAATAATTCCATGATATAGCTTTTGTGTTTGTTACATTATAGTTTAAAATGAACTAGATAATAGATAAAACTTTTGATTTTCACCATAATTTCAACCAATTTCATTTTGATTAATTTGTGTGAGCTGAAAAGTGCTTTATAAGTTCTGCTTAGTTAAAAGATTATGTCATATAGAGATGTTTATATATATACATGCAGATTACATCATTTCATAATTTTAAATATGTATATACACATAACATAATCAGGGGCTTAGTGAATCGAGATTGTTTCTCAATTCAAAAACGTGTCTTGTGTATTTTCACTATAATTGTTATCAACTATTACAGAATATGTTGATGGTTCATATAAATATGTTCATATAAGAGTTTTTAAAAATTCTAAATTTCATTCTATTTTATAATCCCAGAAAAAAACTTTTCATCTATGTATTTGAAACTTTTTAAAGAGAGCTGAAGTTCACATCTTCTGACAGTATATCTATGACCAACATGCATTGATTTAAAATTCTTGAAACTTGCTATTTTAAAATGATCAAGGATCAGAAAGGAGATAGGATATTGTTTATAATACCTCGCTACTAGGATTTATACCTTTCAGCATTACAAGGACTTATGTTTCAACACATTTATATCATTGGTCATCAAGTTGGTGTTGCATCGTAGTATAAACATTGAAAAACTAATATTTTTAAACTTTTATTTAAGATATTTAGTGTCATTTGCTTGTTTTAAATATAGTATTAGTGTTACAGTAAATATGTAGCATCAATTTTATACATTATTTATAATAATTTTTGTTATATCCACTTCAGTTGTCATGTTGAACAACTATATTCATAAAAATCAATCAGTATTTATTAAACAAAATTTTTATATTTGTAAATATTAAATATTTTCTACCATAGAAATAATACCTAATTTTATTTCACAAGGTAACAGGTATAAACATATTTAGATGGGATCTTTTTATTGTATAGATTTCTAAGTGCATCTGTACAATTTTTAAAATCCTTTCTGAACAAATTGTTTATTGTTACTTCAAGTTTTTGAATTGGAAATATATAATTCACAAAATTACATATTTGTCAATTGTCCTAAAATTTTTGTATTGTGTACAAATTTTAATCTTGTGTGTAAAAATTCAAGCTGAACTAAATCTTAAAAAATATAAGTTTTTTTTAACAAGATAGTAGAAAAATAATATCACCTATTTTTTTTATATCAAACTGGCATTAATATTTTCAGAGCTATTTTAACCAAATTTTCTTTTGAAAAGAATAACACATTTCAGCCTTTTTATGAAAAGCAAGATGCATTGAATTAAAAAATAATTTGAATTGATAACAAGATTATGTGAGTGCAAAATGTTAAAAGAGCAAAAATATTTTTTCAGAATTCATTTGCTTGGCTTTCATAAATTCTTTTCATTTCATAAAATTATTTCCGTTTCTAGTTCTAAAGTCTGAAAAAATGGAAATATTTTCAATGACACAGATTATCAATAATTTTTTAACTCACACCCATTTTCTACCTTATCATTTAGAAATGATGAACAATAGTTTAAAAAGATTTTGATTCTACATTATTGTTTAGAAATCATTTTTAATGTTGTAAAAAATTGTTTTGAAAAACTCAATGAATTACTCAACTGTAGATACATTACTTTATACAATTACAATATATCAGATCCTTACAAAAGAAATAAAAATGGTTTTATTTAAAGTCTGCATTTTATATTGTACTTAAAGTGTTAATTAATCTTAAAATATAAAAGAATTTTTTTTTAAATATTTCATATATAATAAAAGAAAAAGTATTATTCATGATTACATTTGTGGATAAAAAATTTTTATAAATTCATTTTTGTGTCTTAAATAGATTTTGCAAATTAAGTAGTTACAAATGTGACTTTTTAGTAAATTGTTAATAATTTAAATATTGAGTTTGTCAATTTAAATAGTTATAAGTTACTATTAAGAAACTGCTAATAATGCTAGAATATATTGATGATAATTTCCCTCTGCAAATAAAGATATCTATAATTGGAATGGAATAACATTTGCTGTTTCAATGCAACTCAAAATTACACGCAAATTGTAATAATGCTTTGACACTTGCTTATTTCATAGGATTTTGTCACATTAATTCCTACAAGATATGATTTAAATGATGACTCCCTGAAAGAGCTTTTCTTTGTTCACAACTTACATGTCGCCTCACCATATACTTTCATTTACATATTGGTTAAATTTGTACACCCTTTACACATATTCAGTTGAGAAGTAGTACATGAAGCAGTATCTTTTTCTATCATTGGTAAATTAAAAATTTGTCAATTAGAAGTCAAAACAAAAGTGAAAGCAATTTGCTTGACATTTATTTTTAAATCATCAATTTTCAGTTTATTACAAAGACTGAAAAATGAAGTACTACTTTACTTTTATCAAATAATTTGTTTTTAAGAAATTTAATACATTAAAATTAAAGTGAAATGAATTTTTTGAAAAATAAAGCCATTTTGAAAGAATAAGAAACATATCTATCATATAAAGAATGATCGCAAAAAATAATAAATCTTTTACTACTTAAAAGAACTGAAAATGGAATAATAGAAATGAAGAAAATAATCTTTATTTGTTACAGTGAAGCAATATTATTTTTGGTCAAATAACTTTCAGTTTATTTTCATAGTTTTATTGAATATATATTTGTGAGAAACATTGGCTTCCCAACAATCTTAGCGACATATCTCGCGATACATACACCGGTATAAAAATATCCCCTAGGGACAAAATTTTTCAATACTATATTTTTTACAATTTTAATGTTCATAGTTTATGCTTTTCACTGCTTTTATGAATGCTTATTGTAGAAAATAACATTTCACTTTGTTTAAAAACTATTTACAGATACCTAATTTTACTTCACTTCACTTCATATTAGGGATGGGAAGAAATACCTGTAACAAGTATTTTGTAATCAGTATTTGAATGTAACAACCTGTAATCAGTACATTTTCTTCCAAATACTCAGTACTTCCAGTAACAAAGTCAGCGCGAGTTCGAGTATTCTCAGACAGTTGCAGGTACAATGTACTTGACCAGTACGTGGCTGTTACAAAGTAATGAGCGAGTACGTACTTGTTACAAAGTAACAAGCAAGTACGTGAGTACGTGCTTGTTACAAAGTAACAAGCAAGTACGTGTGTACGTGGTTGTTACAAAGTAACAAGCAAGTACGTGAGTACGTGCTTGTTACAAAGTAACAAGCAAGTACGTGTGTACGTGGTTGTTACAAAGTAACAAGCAAGTACGTGTGTACGTGGTTGTTACAAAGTAACAAGCAAGTACGTGTGTACGTGGTTGTTACAAAGTAATAAGCAAGTACGTGAGTACGTGGTTGTTACAAAGTAATAAGTGTACTTAATTGAATGTAACAAGTACAGAAGAGCCAATGAAAGAGCGAGTACAAGTAACAATGTCATCGATATATCGATACACACGGACGAATTAGGAGATTGTGTCAGGATTTGGGAAATCTCTTCCCATGATAGGAAGGGTGGCTGGGTGGGTAGGAGAAGAGAAATGAGATGCTGGTTTAACTGGAAAATAGAAGATTGATTCTTGGGAATTAGAAAATCTCTTTGGGCTGAAGCAACACCCCTAGAGATGCATGTATTTTAGGAGAGGGTGTTGGCTGGAGAGGGTACATAATGAATTTCTATTGCGAAAATGAAGAAAAAAGCAAGTTCATTTGTTTCATGTTTGTTAATAAAATAAATGAGTTGGGAAAATCAATAATTGTAGCACATTTATTTAATGGTTATACTTCTGTTTTAAATATGTCACTTTTTAATATAAAAAAAAGCCTGATATTCTTGTTATATATTATTCCATATTTATTGACTTATTTTTCTCATTATTTTTTAACTTTTAATTAATTTTAATTAAATTTTTTAAATCTGATCATTGTTTCCAAAATTACTCTATTGGCTTGAACAAAAAGTGAATGGAATTTTTTTTACTATATTTTTGTTTTAAAGATAATTTTTAAAAAAATATTTCTAAAAGTAATTAAATATTTTTTACTTTAACAATTTTTTTCTCTTCAAAAATATTTTTACCATTAAAAATTAGGTAGTTATATAATCAAAAAAATTGCTGTTCTGAAAATGAGAAAATAAAATTGGGGGAAATTGTTCACGTAAATAAAAATGCATATTTTCAATTCGTATTTAAAATTTAAAATGGTATAATTAGGGGATGATTTTCGGAAACAAGAAAAGAAATATGAAAATAATTAATAACACTGAATTCTGAGAATTTTCTAGAACTTTTTGTATTTCAAATATTGAATTTTACTCTTTAATGTAAGTACCTGTTAAAAAATAAAAAAACATTCGCTCATTATTCATAATGAGCAGCATTTAAGCAAATTAATAAAGATGTGTTATATTAAGTAGTTTTATAGAAAACTTAAATTTCGTTTAGAGTTTTAATCAGAAAATACGTATTTCTAGCTTATCTCAAAATAATATAACTGGGAATCAAGTATCTAAATTAAAATGTACGCCAGCACATAAGATTTAGAAAAATTACCTTTATTTTTATAAAACCAAGTTTTCAGTTCAGATTTATGTCGGTAAATTCAGTTTAAATCATAAAAAAAAATTACTTTTTGCATAAATTTCTGCACAAAATATAATATAATTCTATCTAAATAAATGAACCGAAATTTATCACAACATAATTTAAAAAATCATAAGAATGAGAATATTGCCTAATATGCTACAATTTTTCTTGAAAATGTGCCAGTAATATATATATATATATATATATATATATATATATATATATATATATATATATATATATATATATATATATATATATATATATATATATATATAATTGAAACTACGTAACGTAAACTCTGCACCCATTTAGATGACATAAAGCAAACATTTGAATATGTATGTAATGTAATATAATTTAAAGATTTGAAAAAAAAATTACGAGATATTTGAATGAATTTATGATAAATCAATTTCCAGATATACTTTCTGGTACCAGAATCAATTTCCAGATATAAAATTGTATAAAATGAATTTTTTTTAACTGAAAAAATATTTTGACATAGAATGAACATATTTATTTGAACCTCATTAAATACAAATGTATTTTATTTTGGTTTCCAAATTTTTAAACAAAATATATAAATTAAAACTATTAATATACTTTCATTGTTTTTTTATTATTATGTGCATTTTTGATTATGATTCCATATAAATATATGTACTTTTTATTGTACCATGTTTTAATTTCACTATATTTTACTATGAATATGTAGAATATAAAGATATAGAATTTAAAATTTGGGAAAAATTTGTTTTATATTTTTTTACTATACAGTTAATTTTATTCGTATAGTGATAATGTTGGTTGAAACACAATAAAGGTAGTTTATTCATTCTAATTTTGAACTTCAAAATGAAAAAAAATTTTTTTATATAAGTCAACTTTTACTTTTTATCTTTATTTATACCATCATGTGTATTTTTTAAATTACAGTTTGATGTAAATAAAATATATGTATTTTAGTTCCTGTATTTTGTATTAAACATTACATTATTTAATATTTTACATTAAAACAACATAAAATTTATAGATAATTGGTGAAACAGTTTTGCAGTTTTTGTAATTTAATGAATTTTTGTGTTACTATAAAAGTTACTTTATGAAAGATGATCATATTCACTTAAAAAGTATTATTACAGTTTTAATTGCAAAGCTACTTTATTTATCCATAAATTAAGATTCAGGAAACTGAAGCAAGATATGTGAGTTAATGCAATTTTTATTTTAGAAAATCTAGTTTATCTATTTCATAAAAATATAAACAAATAAACGCCATTTATAAAATAAATAACTATCTATTAGGTATCAAAAATTTTGCTATAATTGTTTCATTAATGTTTAATAATAGAAAAATGTAAGAAATTTAATTTGATTTTTGTTAAACTAATTGTATATTTCTAAGTAAATTAAAAAAAAATCTCTTTGTAATTGATTAATCCTCCCACTTTACGATTCTTTACAAATTATTTGCTAGTTAATTATAAAAATTTATTTATATAATTGGAAAATCTTACTAAATTAAAACAAAAAATTAAGATGATGATTTGGTTGAAAAATAGAAATTATATTATCACGTCTAATTTAATATTTTAATTAACATTGGAAAACTTTGAAAATTACAATCGAATAATTTGAAGATTTACTTAGAACAGATGAAAATTCTAAAAACAAATGTAAATAACAAAAGATTAGGATTTTTTATACTGAAAGAAATATATTTATTAAAATATATAAGTTCAAAATTTTTCACAGAAAAACTGTTTGTTGAGGGAATAACTTATATTTAATTGCTTCATAATAAAAATTAAAGTTTTTAAGAAAAACAAAAATTGCTATTATTGAAATGTTGCATTTATTAAAAGAAATATTTTTATAGATTATTACATCAGCTCTTATTTTAACCTTAACTGGATGCTTATTTATAAATGATAATGATTTAAATTAACATTAATTATATTAATTAATTTTATGGTACTATACAAAATGTTATATATTTAATTAATTTTTAATTAATTATTAATTTATTTATTACTAATTTAGTTTTTATCTATTCATAAAACTTGGAAAAATTGTCATTACATTTTAATCCGATAGATGGCAGCACAAAAATTGTAACAAGTACAGAAAGTAATCGGTAAAATACTTGTTACTTTTAAAGTAACTGTACTCAGTACGTACCAAGTACAAGAAAAGTAACAAAGCCCCATCCCTACTTCATATATATGCGAAAAAAAGAATCTCTAAAACGAAATATGATTGGGTGAGTTTATTCTCTCAAAATTCCCAATATTCCCCAAAATTCCCGGTTTTTTCCCAAAATTCCCGAGTAAATTCCCAAGCTTCAAAATTCCCGGGAATTTTACATCTCTA